>PVJN01038334.1:0-20416 GCA_004026805.1 Lasiurus borealis
AATGCTTCCATTTTCTCACGAAGCAGCTTGTTTTAATATTGCTTTATGCTTTTAAGTTTTTAAATTACTTAATGCAAAAAAAAATGTTCCTTTGAGATTTGTGGTAATATTATTGTTTCCACTTTTCAGTTTAAGAAAGAGGGAACAACTTGCCAGAAATTATGTAATGTAACACCAGCTAAGGGCTCCAAGATGGGTTTAATCTGCCCTTGTTAATTTTTTTAACTTATTTATTTTAGAGAGAGAGGCAGGGAGGAAAGAAGGAAGGAAAGAAAGGAGAGAGAGGGAGAAAGAGAAACATGAGTCTGCTGTTCCACTTCTTTTCTTTTTTTTTTAATATATTTTATTGATTTTTTACAGAGAGGAAGGGAGAAGGATAGAGAGTTAGAATCATCGATGAGACAGATACATCGATTAGCCGCCTCCTGCACACTCCCCACTGGGGATGTGCCAGCAACCAAGATACTTGTCCTTAGACCGCAATCGAACCTGGGACCCTTCAGTCCACAGGCCGACGCTCTATCCACTGAGCCAAACCAGTTTCGGCTGTTCCACTTCCATAAGCATTCATTGCTTCTTGAATGTGCCCTCACAGAGAGTCAAACCCACAACCCTGGCACATTGAGACAACGTTCTCAGCAGCTGAGCTACCTGAGCAGGGCCGAGTCTGTCCTGATTTATAAACTTAATTTCAAAAAGGTTTTGAGGACTTCCCATGCAAAACCACATAGGCAAAGCACAGCTTTGAGCCTTGCTTTATGTGTCTATGGAGGTGCCCCGTGTTTAAGAAGCATGCTTTGGCCGAAACCGGTTTGGCTCAGTGGATAGAGCATCAGTCTGCGGACTGAAGGGTCCCAGGTTGGATTCCAGTCAAGGGCATGTACCTTGGTTGCAGGCACATCCCCGGTAGGAGGTGTGCAAGAGGCAGCTGATCAATGTTTCTAACTCTCTCCCTCGCCCTTCCTCTCTGTAAAAAAATCAATAAAATATATTTTTTAAAAAAAGAAGCAGCAGCAGCATACATTGGAGCTTGACCTTGGTTAGCAGAGTAGCCCAGCCACTGTGCTTTTTTGAGGAACTACAAAGACATTTCCCAGAAGCCCTTGCACGCGCGGGCATGGCAGAGCCTGGTGACAAAACGAGGCCTGTTTTCTGGGTGCCCACAGATGAAGCTGCTGGCGGAGTGCAGTGGCAGCATCGACTCGGTGCGGAGGCTGGAGCACCAGCTGAAGGAGGAGGAGGAGAACTTCCCCGGCTTTGTGAACCTCAACAGCACCGAGGCCCAGACGGCCGGTGAGTGGGTGCCGCTCGGGCAGGACGGGGCTGGGAGGCTCAGAAGCACATTGTTGTACGCGAGTGTCGCTTACCTCCTTCTACCCATTCCCATCCCGAGAACTTGTCTCTGTGGCCCAATGATCTCCTGTGACAGAGAGAGGGGGGAAGTGTGTCTGTGGAACCTCTACTTCAGTGTCCTGTCCCTACTGTCACTAGGCGGGCATTTTATTTTATATTTTAAATATTTTTCTAAATATATTTTATTGATTTTTTACAGAGAAGAAGGGAGAGGGATAGAGGGATAGAAACATCAATGAGAGAGAGACATCAATCAGCCGCCTCCTGCACGCCCCCCACTGGGGATGTGCCCGCCACCAAGATGCATGTCCTTGACCGGAATCGAACCTGGGACCTTTCAGTCCACAGACTGAGCCAAACTGGTTTCGACGATATTTTAAATATTTTTTGATTGATTTCAGAGAGAAAGGGAGAGGGAGAGAGAGAAAAAGAAACAGCAGTGATGAGAGAGCATCATTGATGGTCTGTCTCCTGCAGGACCCCTCCTAGGAATGGAGCTTGCAACCCGGGCATGTGCCCTGACCGGGGAATATAACCATGATCTCCTGGTTCATAGGTCAATGGTCAACCACTGAGCCACGCCCACCGGGTTTGTCAAGCATCTTAAATGTACACCCTCAGAGCTCTCTTGCAGAGAGAAATCAAGAATTGAAGGTTCTCGCCGAGGCCTGTTTGGCTCAGTGGATAGAGTATCAGCCTGCGGACTAAAGGGTCCCAGGTTCGATTCCGATCAAGGGCATGTACCTTGGTTGCGGGCACATCCCCAGTGGGGGGCGTGCAGGAGGCGGCTGATCAATGTTTCTCTCTATCCCTCTCCCTTCCTCTCTGCAAAAAATCAATAAGATATATTAAAAAAAAAAAAAAGAATTGAGGTTTCCCTTCAGGCACATTGCTGCTCATCCTTCAAAGAGCTCTGTGCAGGGTTAAACCCCACGTAGCTTTATTTGTGTTTTTACTCCGTCACCATTAAAAATGCAGATCAGAAGAACAGCTGTGACGCTGCCCTTCACAGCTGTTGGAAACAGACCTGCGGGGAGATCCCTTTCTCTCTGTGGCTGTTAAAATCAGCCCTCTGCCCGCTCCCAGCCTCCCCTAAACCCGGCCCGGGGAGTGGGGGGCGAGGGGGAAGAAGGATGCCTGCCACGTGCCCTGTCTCGCAGGTGTGATCGACCGCTGGGAGCTGATCCAGGCGCAGGCCCTGAGCAAGGAGCTGCGGATGAAGCAGAACCTGCAGAAGTGGCAGCAGTTCGGCTCCGACCTGAACAACATCTGGACGTGGCTGGGCGAGACGGAGGAGGAGCTGGAGCGGCTCCGGCGCCTGGAGCTCAGCACCGACATCCGGTCCATCGAGCTGCAGATCAAGAAGCTCAAGGTGAGTGTCCCTGGCCTTCCCAGAGCAGCCGGACAGGTGCGACCCTGGCGCCTGCGCAGATGCAGCCGGAAGCCCGGCGTGTGGCTGTGATGCGGCAGCAGGGAAATGGTCAGCGGAAGGTCACAGGGATGCTCTTCCCTCCCCCCTCCATCCCCTACTCCCCCCCGACCACACACACACAGCCTTCCCTGATCAGAGCTTCTAGAGAAGGTTTGGAAGGACAGGAAGATGGACCACGTTGTAGAAGTAGCCTCCCTGGAAATAATCATGTGTTATTGAATGAACTGGCATTTTGAAATGATCAATGACAATCTAGAACCACCCAGGTACTTATTTGCATATTATTTAATATTTTTTTTAATATAAGTGGTACCTCGAGATACGAGTTTAATTCGTTCCGTAACCTTGAGGCGTGGGAAACTATGAGATGCTCGAGTCGAGGTAAACTGGTGGGTCGTGTGCAGCCGGTCGATCCGCAGGATTACTCCTATCTCAAATGTTGCTCGTATTTCAAAGCAAAAATCGCTCGCTCGCTCGACGGTTCGTATCTCAAAAATCTCATATGTTAGGGCACTCATATCTCGAGGTACCACTGTATTTTTAATGATGACAAAATTTTTTGTAAAAAAATCAATAAAAATATATTAAATACTATATTAAAAAGAAATGGAACAGCAGACCCATTAAAACAAAACAATAATATTACCACAAATCTCAAAGGAACATTTTTTACTTGCATTAAGTAATTTAAAAACTTAAAAGCATAATAATCATCTATTATCTTTTAAGGGAAATCTCGAGGTTAGATGTTAGGGTCTTACGAGTCTCTCTAAAGCGGGAGAGAGATCTTCTCCAAGACTTGATGTGTGTGAGAATGTGACCTCATGGAAACATTTGACGTTCTGGGGTGAGCAGGACTTAAGGCATTTCCTGGAGGGGTGCAGGACCCACGATCACTTCCTTCACTCCATCTCTAGATCCTAGAAATCCTCCTCAGCCCAGCTACGGAAATGCATTAGCATTGCCGCCTTTTGTAAGCGGGCTGTGGAGTGAGAGCCCAGTTCCATTCCGAGAGCTCTTTGGATTCTGCTCCTGCTCTTCCTCAGAAGAGAGCTGCCAGGCTGGCTGGGCTGGAGGGTTAAGAGCTGCTTTCGGCCGAGACTGGTTTGGCTCAGTGGATAGAGCCTCGGCCTGCGGACTGAAAGGTCCAGGTTCGATTCTGGTCAAGGGCATGTATCTTGCTTGCGGGCACATCTCCAGTGCAGGGCGCACAGGAGGCAGCTGATCGATGTTTCTAGCTCTCTATCCCTCTCCCTTCCTCTCTGTAAAAAAATCAATATAATATATTAACAAAAAAAAACAAAAAAGAGCTGCTTTGGTGTGCCCCTGGTGTGGGCACACGCTGTGAACCTGGAAGTGATGTGTTTGGGGCTTGCTTTGGTGGTGGTGTTTGATCCCACACCAGCCAGGCATATAAAGCTTTTTTTTTCCCCCCCCTCTAGAGTCCTTAAATTCCTTGAGTTTCTCTCCGGGAAAACGTAAGGCGGCGTTGCATTAAAACCAAATTCCTCATAGAGGAGATGGAGCAAATGCTGGTCCGAGTCTGATCGGAGGGAGATGGGGGTGGAGGAGTGAGACCCTGACAGTCAGCCTGTGCCCCTCCCCCGCCTCCTCTCTGTTTTCTGAGGAAAAATCCGCAGCATCACCAAGTGTCCTGCCACAATCTCTCTCCATCTGGTGCTGCCTCTGTGGCTGACTCTATATTCAGTTTGTTAAGAACCTATTAAAGATTGGAAAATTAAGACAAGTTGGAAACACCACGGAGAAGTGAGAGATTCTAAGGAAGTGGAGCCTGGGTCGGTGGGATTTGCAGGGCCCCTCCCCCTCACTTGATCTGGGCATGTTTGAACAACCTCGCTATTCCATTAACACACACCGTATTTTCCGGCATGTAAGACGACTTTTTAACCCAGGAAAATCTTCTCAAAAGTCAGGGGTCATCTTATATGCCTGGGGTCGTTTTATAGGGCCCCAAATATATCCCAAACTCTATATTTTAACTGGAAAAATTGGGGGTCATCTTATACGCCCAGTCATCTTATATGCCAGAAAATACAGTAAACATGCTCTCAAGTTCTTGGGATTGAATTCTAGATTTCTAGGAAATGCACAAAGTAAAAACCAGTTGCCGTGTGTGTGTGTGTGTGTGTGTGTGTTCAGACTAAATTGGTTAGCTGATGAAATACAGTGGTACCTCCAGATACGAGTGCCCTAACATACGAGATTTTTGAGATACGAGCCGTCCAGCAAGTGATTTTTGCTTTGAAATACGAGCAACAGTTGAGATAGGAATAATCGCGTGGATCGGCCGGCTGCACACGACCCACCAGTTTACCGAGACTCGAGCGTCTCATAGTTTCCCATGCCTCAAGGTTATGGAACAAATTAAACTCGTATCTCGAGGTACCACTGTACCCACCTCATTCTCTTAGCCATCACCAGAGGGTGGCCTGTGACGTAGGCATGTCCTCAGCGTGGGAGCCGCTCTCTGTGCCGATGGAGCTGGAACAGCTGCAGGCCAGGGCCCGGGAATCTGCTTTCCCCTCCAGCTCCCCACTCTGTTCTCATGCACAGAGCGCTGGGTACCACAGGGCTATAGAAATGGGACTCTCACACTTGAATCAAAAGCGCATTTCCTGCTGCTCAGAACTGTTGGAGACGGTTTTGTTTCATCTTGTTGCTGAAATCCCATGCCGGGGGTCAAGTGACTCCTATTCCTCATTTTATGGCACAAGGTCATGGCTGCTTCCTGCGAAATGCATCTTCATTTTACAGTGGTACCTCGAGATACGAGTGCCCTAACGTACGAGATTTTTGAGATACGAGCCGTCTTGCTTTGAAATACAAGCAACATTTGAGATAGGAGTTATCTCTCAGATCGGCCGGCTTCACAGGACCCACCAGTTTACCTCGACTCGAGGGTCTCATAGTTTCCCACGCCTCAAGGTTACGGAACGAATTAAACTCGCATCTCGAGGTACCACTGTATTTATGTTTCCTCCCAACAACCCACCACACACACGTGCGCTGTTTTTCAATCCTCATTCCTCACACCCACAGCCACCATTCTGAAATATTTAATGAGCATTCAAAAAAAAGTAGGTTTGCGTGTGGGCGCATGTATTTTAAATTACACACATGCTGCCGTGTTGCACTCAGTGCCATATTTTACTGAGACCTGTTCGTGTTGTCATGCGTGCATCTATCCATCTCCTTATAACTGCAGCCCGGTCCTCAGTGGTGTGACCTCCCTGTAGCTTAACTGGACATCCCGTTAAGGCCCCGTGTGTATTCATGGATCTTTTCATGTGGGCGAAGCCTTTCCAATGTTTTTATTGCTCTTCTCATTTGGTTGTTCTCCTCGCTCTCTGCAGGAGCTGCAGAAAGCCGTGGACCACCGCAAAGCCATCATCCTCTCCATCAACCTGTGCAGCTCCGAGTTCACCCAGGCGGGCGGCGAGGAGAGCCGGGCCCTGCAGGACCGCCTGTCCCAGATGAACGCGCGCTGGGACCGCGTGTGCTCGCTGCTGGAGGAGTGGCGCGGCCGGCTGCAGGGCGCGCTGATGCAGTGTCAGGTCGGCGGGGCGTGGGGCGCGGGGCGGGCTGCGCTCCCCAGCACACGGGCCTGGCGGTGACTTGGTGGACCGAGGTCACCAGAGGGATACGATTGCTCCCCAAAGTCCATCTCTGAATGCGATAGCATGGGGCCCAAGCTTTCTCCTTGGCTAGAGTCTATGTACGTGGGAACGGCCGTTCAGAGCAGCCAGATCCCCTCTTTTCTCCCGAATTCAAAGTAGGGTGCTCCACTCAGGGTGCTCCATTCAGGGACTATATGTTGAATAACTGGATGAACAAATGGATGGATGAAGGACATAAGGATTAGATTCAGGCCTTACACAGATGGGAAGATTTGAATTGAGGAGAAAAGAGGGGAGCAGAGTTCTATAAGCTCACAAGCTCACAGAGACTATTCCCACAAGTTCATCTCAGCCCCACCACTCCTTCTACTCATTCATGGCACTCACTCATTCAACAGACATTTCCTGAGTGCATCGAAGACAGTTCTGAACATCCAAGTGAGCATTACAAATATTCATTCGTGCACACCGGCCCAGTTTCACTCTCTGGCAGGTATTGCACCAAGCAGTCACCATACACCACGGCCTGACTTATTGGGGAAAACAGATAATAAAAACGCAATTCCATGGCCAACCAAGATCCTTCCAGAAAAGCCACTCTATGAGGGAGTTCAGGGAAGTCCGAAGCATCTTTGAGCTGACATGGGCAGGGTGGCTCCATGAAGAAGATAGAACAAATGGAAAGGCTTCATGTCTCCCGGGGCAGAAAGAGGCCAGCGTGGTCAGGATGCGGTCAGAGAGGCAGGAGTGATGAACCATCGGCAGGTCATCGGGAAGTAGATGTGCAGGGCCTGGGAGGTGCTGGCCAGGAGCCTGGGTTGTATTCTGAGCATGAAGGGGAGCCCTTTCAGGGTGTGAACCTGCTCCCCAGGTTTCTATGTGCCCCAAGAGAGCCTGATCCTTCCCAGCAGGTACCCCAGCTGTTGTTTCAACCCTGCACCCCCTCCCAGTACAGCGTGCTCCCCTAGGGAGATGTTCAGGAACTATACGCTGAATAAATGAATGAACAAATGGATGGATGAAGGACATAAGGATTAGCTTCAGGCCTTACAAAGATGGGAAGATTTGAATTGAGGAGAAAAGAGAGAGGAGCAAAGTTGCTTCCTTCCAAACAGTGGTTCTCAACCTTCCTAAGGCCGAGACCCTTGCATACAGCTCCTCATGGGGTGGTGACCCCCAACCATGAAATGTTGCTATTGTTATGCATCGTGATGTAAATATCTGCATTTTCCTAGGGTCTTAGGCGACCCCTGTGAAAGGGTCGTTCGACCCCTAAAGGGGTCGAGACCCACAGGTTGAGAACCGCTGCTTCCAAACTACAGAAGAGCCCTAAAAATATCTACAGTGTTTTGTATTTTGAACCAATTTTCCTTATGTCTGAATTTTGCCACTAGTAGTAAATTAGGTGCTTTGGGGAAGAATGGGAGCTCCAGTAATTACAACAGCACAAGCACCTGCTCAGAAAGGAGTGGCGTCTAAGATCTTAAAACCAACATGTCCTGGCCAGTGGTAGCAGATGAAAAGCATAGACATGTCAGCCGTGAGTGAAAGAAGGCTATGTTATTCAAGCTGATTCCATGCTCTGTGCTTTTTCCCCAGGATTTTCATGAGATGAGTCATGGCTTGCTTCTCATGCTGGAGAACATCGACAGGAGGAAGAATGAGATCGTTCCCATCGATTCTCACCTCGATGCAGAGTCCCTGCAGGACCTGCACAAACAGCTGACGGTAAGATGGGAGAGCCCGCAGCCTCCGCTTGCTTTAGCAGCGATCCCTTTCGTTTGCAGGAAAAGAAGTGGTCATATTTTTCACCTTTTAAGTGATAGCCTCTAAGTTAACTTTTGTGAAGCAAACACGTGCATAGAAGAGGACATCGACTAGCTTTGGAGTCTGGTTCCAGAGCTGGGGCTCAATTGTAGAAATCTTAGCTGTTCTAATCTTTTTTATTTTTAATTTTTATTGATTTTTTACAGAGAGGAAGGGAGAGGGATAGAGAGTTAGAAACATCGATGAGAGAGAGACATCGATCAGCTGCCTCCTGCACGACCCCCACTGGAGATGTGCCCGCAAACCAAGGCACATGCCCTTGACTGGAATCGAATCCGGGACCTTTCTGTCCACAGGCCGATGCTCTATCCATTGAGCCAAACCAGTCTCGGCAGCTGTTCTAATCTTAATTCACTTGTTTTTAGAAAGCAGGTCTTTGGTGAATTACACTTATTTTTCATTTAAACTGTATTTGTGTTGTAACAAATGGATGTACATGTCCCACAAGTATACGAGGTGGTTTATCATAAAAGGACATTACAATTAGTAAAACAGAGAGCATTAGGGCTTCCTAAGAGGAATTAAGTGAACCCAATTCAACATTAACCTCAACATCAAGTTTTCTGAAAAGTAAGACCAAAAGGGAAACGTGATAACTTCACTTGTTTTCATTATCTGACAAAAGACAGCATTCGTTCTCAGGGAGTGAGAAACTTTTTCTAGCGCTAACTTCGGAAGGAAGCTTAGAGAATTTCTGGGTACATTCTCATACAAAGAGCTTTGAATCATAATGTAAATATCTGTTTTCTGATGGTCTTAGGCTCTACAGCAGTGGTTCTCAACTTGTGGGTCGAGACCCATAGGTTGAAAACTGCTAGCAAGGTCGCCTAAGACCATCAGAAAACAGATATTTACATTATGATTCATCGCAGTAGCAAATTACAGTTATGAAGCAGCAACGAAAATAATTTTATGATTGAGGGTCACCACCACATGAGGAACTGTATTAAAAGGTCACAGCATTAAAAAAGGTTGAGAACCGCTGCTGTGGACAGTCTAATGTGCAGCGTACTTAAGTGACTCCATAGATGATACAGAAGCAGATTTGCATCCCATTAGGAGAAAATGAGTTGAGTTTTGTAGCTTTCTGCATTTTTTTAATTGCTATTTCTGACCATGGAACACTCACTAGCCTCACCCGCAGAATTGGCTGTTTCTAATTCATTTTCAGAAAGATCTTAGAATACAAGAGGAAATAGCAATGCAAATGCATTTCCACTAGACTTCGAACCTCGGGCTTGAAGTTGTAAATGATAAATCACCACATACCTTTATTTTTTAGTCTCGAACAGATATCTGAATATATCTAGACATACTGGAGGTCTGCTACATTTCTGGTCATGTGGTACTGTTCTGTTCAAAAGACTATCTTATGTCTCATTTGCATAATACTTTCCACTTTAAGTACTTTCACATATATCTTGAACCCAAGAATACTTACTGTGGGTCAGGTAAGAAATGATATCCTCATTTCACCGAAGGAGCAAAGTTCAGACCAAAAAGGTTCAGGGGTCTTAGGGAATGGTTTTGGCAGAGGCAGGATTAGAAGACAGGTCCCTGATTCCCAAATGCCCCGGCGGCTCTAGCCTTCCTCATGTGAGCTCAGCATTCCGAGGCTCAAGCCTATGTGCTCAGTAAGTGAAAGAGATGTCATTCTGCCGAGACCGGTTTGGCTCAGTGGATAGAGCGTCGGCCTGCGGACTGAAAGGTCCTGGGTTCGATTTCAGTTGGGGTCATGTACCTTGCTTGCGGGCACATCTCCAGTGTGGGGTGTGCAAGAGGCGGCTGATCGATGTCTCTCTCTCATCGATGTTTCTGACTTTCTATCCCTCTCCCTTCCTCTCTGTAAAAAGTCAATAAAATATATATTTTTTTAAAAAAGAAAGTGATGTCATTCCGCGCTGTAGAGACTCTCCCTGATGATCAGAAATCCTTAGAGAATGTTTCTTACTCTGCACACAGCAAATAAGGCAGGAGCTGCTGGACTCGCAGCTCAGAGTGGCCTCGCTGCAAGACATGTCTGGCCAGCTGCTGGTGAACGCGGAGGGCACCGACTGCTTGGAAGCCAAAGAAAAGGTCCACGTCATCGGGAACCGGCTCAAGCTGCTCCTGAAGGAGGTCGGCCGGTACCTCAAGGAGCTGGAGAAGTTGCTGGACATGTCGAGCAGCCAGCAGGTGAGCGCGGGGCGGCCTTCCCTAGAGAGCATCCAGGAAGCGTCATCCTTGTCCATTTCAGCATGTCTGAGTGTCCACTCTCTGTCATGGCTCCTGCAAGTCTGGTCTCAAAACAGGAAAGGGACTTAGAGTCTTTTTTAAACACACACACATATACAGTGGTACCTCGAGATACGAGTTTAATTCGTTCCGTAACTTTGAGGTGAGGGAAACTAGGAGACGCTTGAGTCATGGTAAACTGGTGGGTCCTGTGCAGCCGGCCGATCCACGTGATTTTTCGTATCTCAACTGTTGCTCATATTTCAAAGCAAAAATTGCTCGCTCGACGGCTCATATCTCAAAAATCTCATATGTTAGGGCACTTGTATCTCAAGGTACCACTGTATATATGTATGTGTATATGTATTATATATTGATTGATTGATTTCAGAGAGAAAGGGAGAGGGAGAGAGAAACATCAATGATGAGAGAGAATCATTGATCAACTGCCTCCTGCACACCCCACACTGGGGATCGAGCTAGCAACCCGGGCGTGTGCCCTGACCTGGAATTGAACTACGTCCTCCTGGTTCATAGGTCGACGCTCAACCACTGAGCCACGCCAGCTGGGCGAGACTTACAAACTTTTATTATAGGACACTGCGTTTGATTCTGTCACACCCAGGAGACCTCCTGGAATTGTCACTGCAAACCTTACACCACCACTACTGTGACGTTTTATGTGACCCTATTTAGTTAAGAACTCATGCATTTTCTGTACCGTAGCCCTGAGACATCACAACCAATTATTTGCATATGATTCAGCCTAAGAAGTTGAATTCTCCTGACATGAACAGCAGCTAATTCATAGAAAATGCCCCATGCACATGTACAGTGGTACCTCGAGATACGAGTTTAACTCGTTCTGTAACCTTGAGGCGTGGGAAACTATGAGACGCTCGAGTCGAGGTAAACTGGTGGGTTGCGTGCATCTGGCCGATCCGCGAGATGACTCCTATCCCAAATGTTGCTCGTATTTCAAAGCAAAAATTGCTCGCTCGACGGCTCGTATCTCAAAAATCTCGTATGTTAGGGCACTCGTATCTCGAGGTACCACTGTATTGTGTTATTTTTCCTTCGCTCTGCTGCATCATGAGAGTGATGCTGGTTTGGGGAAGTGCACTTACAGGTGCAGAGTGCCTGGTAAAACTTCACTCATTGTTCCCTAACCGGTTTGGCTCAGTGGATGGAGTGTCGGCCTTCAGACTGAAGGGTCCCGGTTTGATTCCAGTCAAGGGCACATACCCCAGTTGTGGGCACATGCCCGGGTTGTGCAGGTGGCAGCTGATCGATGTCTCTCTCTCATCGATGTTTCTAACTCTCGCTCTCCCTTCCTCTCTGTAAAAAATCAATAAAATATTAAAAAGAAAAACTTCACTCATTGTGAAATACTGTGTGCACACACAAGCACTAGGGCCCTCCTTTCAGAACCTCAGAGAACGGTCTTCTGCCAGCCACAGCAGTGCTGGGAACCACACATTTCCCCTGATGCTCAGAGACTTCTGGGGGACTTTCGTTTCTAACTCTGATGAATTGGTCTCTCTGGCCCGAGCGACCTGCAGCTCTAAGGCTCTTAGCCTCACTCATATTCATGTCACTGAGAAATGATAAATCTACGAGTGACAAAGTAAGAATGATCCTGTAGCTCAGTGGTTCTCAACCTTTTTTAATGCTGTGACCTTTTAGTAGTCCAGTGGTTCTCAACCTTCCTAATGCCACGTCCCTTTCATGCAGTTCCTCATGTTGTGGTGACCCCCCAATCTTAAAATTATTTTCGTTGCTACTTCACAACTGTCACTTTGCTACTGTTAATGAATCATTATGTAAATATCTGTTTTCCGATGGTCTCAGGTGACCTTGCTAGCAGTTTTCAACCTGTGGGTCACGACCCACAAGTTGAGAACCACTGCTGTAGAGCCTAAGACCATCAGAAAACACAGATATTTATATTAAGATTCATAACAGTAGCAAAGTGACAGTTGTGAAGTAGCAACGAAAATAATTTTATGATTGGGGGTCACCACAACATGAGGAACTGTATTAAAAGGTCACAGCACTATAAAAGGTTGAGAACCACTGTTGTAGCTGTATTTTCCAAAAGGGACCCACAGCCGGGAAAGCCCAATACACTAGGAGACCTAGGTCCCGGTTCTTGTAATTGTCAGATTCCGCTTTCCCCAAGGAATGAATGGCTTGATTTATATGTATCTTTTGTCTCATTTGCGTAAGTCCTTTCACATATATTTACCAACTTGAACCCCAGGGGCTGGGTGGGGATGGGACAGGAAGCACATCGCCTGTTGCAGAGCCATCGTGCCTCCGGGACGTGGGGTCGTTAAAAGAATCTATTTCCCACGTAGGACCTGTCCTCCTGGTCTTCTGCTGACGAGCTGGACACCTCGGGATCGCTGAGTCCTACGTCAGGGAGAAGCACCCCAAACAGACAGAGAACGGTAACTTTCTGCTGGCCGTTGGCCCACGGGAAAGGGCACTGGGGAGCGACAGTATCTGTATATAACAGGGTCCACAGGCTCTCCCCCAAAGCAGGGTTCCCCCTACAGACGAGGGTGTCACTCCGTGACGCAGTAAAGCGCTGTCTCCTCACCCCTGCCACCTGCCCTCGTCACCTGCACTCAGGGCAGAAAAGAGCATCAGGACTCCTAGTGCGCTTGGTGTGCAGTGAGACGCGTGATTTTTCTTGCTTAGAGGGCCATCTCCAGGGTGATGTCCCCTGGTCCCTTGGGTGGCTCCTCCCTTCAAACCACCACGGCCACCGCCACCTAGAAAACTAGCTTCCCTGAAAAGGGTGCCTCCGCCAGAGCGGGTCCAAAGCACCCAGCAGATGAGCGGAGGATCTGTCGATCTCAGGGAAGTTCCTGATTGGTCCTGAGGGTTTTCAGTGACCCCGCGACCCCCCACATGGCGACAGCTTAAGGTGACTCAGCCGCAAGGCCTCTGGGGTCTGCGCGCCAGCACACAGAAGCAGAGTCAGCCCCTGCTACACTCTATACCTTGACTTCTCTGTGTAATTAGAAGCTTGTTTATGTTTTATTTTTTTATTTTTGTCCCGCTTTTACGATTATACTCATTTTTATGATCATTCCATCGTCCTTAGTTTTTAGAAGCATCCGTTTGTAATTTTTTTGTGTGTGTGATAAACACAAGTTCTATGCTGATAAATGTTATGACCTTTCTTTAGGATTTTTTTTTTTTTTACTACATTCACTAGTTTCCTGTAGATCCTAGTTTAAGAATGTGAAGGAATACTGGCTTTTCCATTCAAATTTATTCTTCGTGTAACTTGAGTCTTTAATTTGTTGAGTCTTCATCACTTTACGAAGAACAATTTCCTATTACCGTTGTTACTATTATTTTTTTATCTCTCAAGAATTTTGGTACAATTTTGGTGTCCTAGAAAATACAAAAAATATGGTGTGGCATGGTATATTGAACTTTATTATTATTTTTTAAAATACATTTTTATTTATTTTAGAGAGGGAAGAAAGAAGGAGAGAGAGAGAAACATTGATCGGCTGCCTCCTGCACACCTCCTACTGGGGATTGATCCTGCAACCTGGGCCTGGAATTGAACCAGCAACCATTAGGTGTGTGGGATGATGCCCAACTGAACCACACCAGCCAGGGCTGATCTTTATTTTATTTTTTTTAATATATTTTATTGCTTTTTTACAGAGAGGGAGGGAGAGGGATAGAGAGTTAGAAACATCGATGAGAGAGAGACATCGATCAGCTGCCTCTTGCATGCCCCTACTGGGGATGTGCTCGCAACCAAGGTACATGCCCTTGACCGGAATCAAACCTGGGACCTTTCAGTCCATAGACCGCCGCTCTATCCACTGAGCCAAACCAGTTTCGGCTGAACTTCTATTTTTCTTGCGAGCTAGCATACAGTCACTTTTATTTCTACCATGAAACGTGGGAGGAGAAAATATGCCCACTGTGGCGTAAACTTCTCAGCCACAATTTATGTCCCTCCAATGACGACGAATAACATCCATGTCAATTCATCTCATTTCTTCCGCCAAAGAAAAGCCAGTTTCCTTAAAATCCTGGGTACTGATCATTCCGTTTGATTTGTTTTTCCTTTGCTGCATTTTTTTTTTTTAGTTTAATTTTCATCAGTAGCTTGTCTTTATTTGCCTGGACTGAACATTCTTCTTTCTTTACCCCCTGTTCATTGCAAACAGCCACGAGGCAAATGTAGTCTCTCACAGCCTGGACCCTCTGTCAGCAGTCCACATAGCAGGTACCTTATTCTCCTGGTTTCCACACTGTTCTAGAACTGCAAGAGGATGATGAAAATTGCCCATGGTGTGACTAGGCCTCTCCCAGGTGTACCCAAGGGCCGTTGAGAAATGACCCGTTTCGGTGCACAATTTATTTTGGAATAAATTGGAAGAGGCTTTTCTCCGTGCAAAGTGCAAGCGAATCTCAGAGCATAAAAGATTTGGACCTCCCTAACCACCCCCCCCCAAAAAAAAAAATGTGGATTAACGCTACCTAGGCCATCTGGAACCTTTTACCCAGCGGTATCCTGTGTGCACCGAGGATCCGCTATGTCCCCATAACATAGCTGCCGCTTGAGTCGAGGCAGACTTTTTATCATCCTCTTTCTTTCTAGATTTTACCGTAAGACAGGTAATCAATCCGTGAATTATCTTCCCATTCCCGGAAACCCACACATCTGAATAAAATCTACTAACATCCCCGGCTTTTTCTTTTCTTTGTCATGTTTTATCCAGATTGTGGGTTTGGGATTCTCCAAACGGCCAGTTCCGAATCTGGTTTGTTATTTCACATTGATGAGCACCTCCTCTCTTCCGCTGCCCCTGAGATTTCTCTTCGCCCGGCACACTCAGTCACTCCCCCTCCTCCCCTCTCTGTGGCTCTGGACTCAGGAGCCAGCAGCAGCGCCCCTCCAGCGGGCACCTGCCCGGAGCCCACTCACCGCTGCCACCCTGTGCTTCACCCCCGCCTCCAGCAGCCCCTGTGTCTGCAGCTGGCGCTGCTTTGCCTGCTTCGTTGCTGGTGTGATGTCTGTGCTCCCTGCCCCTCCACTCAGCGCCCAGACAGCGGACTCAACAGAAACACTATCCTCAGAGCTGACTTTCCCGTCCAGTCCCGAGCCCTTCAGCGTGAGAGTAGCTTGTCCCTCTGGAAACTCTGTACCCCTGAGCTGTGATCAGCATTCCGGGGAGGAGGGCGAGGGGGTGGGAGGGGGACGTGGGGAGCCAGAGAGGACTCCTGAGGGACATTCGAGGCTTTCCAGCCAGTAACTGAAGAGAAGGGCTGTTCCCTTAGGTCATTCCCACTGGGCCCAAGAGGTGCAGAATGTATTGGGGTGTAATTCCTGGGTTTAAGCAGCCCTTTACTATGCTTTTTTTTTTCTTTCCCTTGTTTGGTTTGGTTTGGAGACCATTTGTAGGGGGGGGGGAGAGATAGTCCAGAACAAAATGCCAATAATGAAATGTGAATGGGGGGTCTGATGGACTTCCTTGGGTGGCCTGATGATTTTTTATGCCCCTCCAAGAAAAAACAACCGTGCTATAGACAGGTCATTTTTTTATATATATATGGCCGGTCTTCTCCACTTCAATTGCCACCATGCCGTGAGCATATTGCCAGGGGAGAGCCCTGCAGCATCTTTTTGGGGTGCCAGAGGCCAACTACAGTGGTACCTCGAGATACGAGTTTAACTCGTTCCGTAACCTTGAGGCGTGGGAAACTATGAGACGCTCGAGTCGAGGTAAACCGGTGGGTCGTGTGCAGCCGGCCGACCCGCGCGATGACTCCTATCTCAAATGTTGCTCGTGTTTCAAAGCAAACATCGCTGGCTCGACGGCTCGTATTCAAAAATCTCGTATGTTAGGGCACTCGTATCTCGAGGTACCACTTTATTGGGCTGACATAAGCGATGGTAATGAGAAGGGGGAAATCACACCCAGAGCAACCACCTGCGGGTTTCCAGATTCTGCATCTCCTTCTGCTCCCCATTATCCTAGACAGCCACGCAAGTTTCCTGAGAAGGTCAGAGGCCCCGTCTCTCCTGGGCAGCCGGGGCTACGCTGTGTGTCCTCACTCGCAGGGCTTTGCGGCTGGGACTGTCGCAGTGGCACCTTTCGGCTCTGCTCCGCCCGGCACTATGTATTAACCTCTCTCTGAGCCCGCAGCACCGGGTTCCCTTTGCTACCACTCGGGGGGGTGGAGGGGGGGAGGCCTGGCATCCTGGCCCAAATGGCAAACGCCACCAAGCACCTTGCCAGACAGGTTGTGGTGGAACAGGGTGGACGTTCTGGGACTTCTTAGCTCCTTGGCGCCTCTGAGTGGGGTGCGCCCAGTCCTGACACGGAAAGGCAGCGTCTGCTGGGAGAGGATGCACGCCACTCGCAGTCCAGGCCCCCCGGGGTTCCCTGAGACCCCGAGGCCTGAGGATACCCTGGTTTGATCTTGCACTGCTCCAGCAGACGGGAAAGGTTATTGCAGACGCACAGACAGCTTAGCTTTCTGGCCCCAGCCATCTGCAGTGAGAACAGATTCGACGTGTCTGCTTCCCGAGAGAGGAAAGAGGCTGAATTGGAAGAAGCTGCTTATTTAGTTTGAAGAGAGAGGCGCTTATATCCTTTGGGTTTAAAGTCAGATATGAATATCCGGTGCATGCTTGCTGTAGATTTCAGTTTGATTTTACGGACGCTGTTCTGTGCCTTCTTAAAAATATCCCAGGCCTACCTATGGATTAATGCTACTGTATTTAGGCCCCGGCCTTATAAAATGAATGCAATACGGTCCCTGCCGTTAACAGCCCTGCAAGGTGTCAGAATGAAGAGATTCCCTAAATCACTGGCAAGAAGCTCCCCAAGATTTCCTCAAGTGATAAGCCTTTTGGAAAACATCTGGGCGCACATCTGTAATAACTATCCGTTATTTTTTAGCTCCAAAACATTTAAGGAGCATGCTTTTGAAGCAATGCAGTTGATGGTCCACCTGGTACTTTTCTTCCACGTGGACTTGAAATGATCTAATCTGATCTCCAATAAGACTTCACAAGCCAACTGCCGATCGTTGACATTGACACATGGGAAGATTTTACTCCCATTTCCAGCAAGGCAGGGGAATAATTCCTCTCTGAGGTCTGGATCGAGGTTAATGGGTGGCTACATTCCAAAGCTTGGAATGGTGAAATGCAAGATGGCCAGGGCACCTCTGGTCTCTGGCACCTTCCACCCAAGAACTAGGACCCGGGGAGAAAGTGGCAATAACTGGCTGAAACTCTGCAAAGGGGGAAAAAGGCGCCGCATTTTAAAGTACATGCGAGGCGGCCATATTTCAGGCAAGGCTCGCCTGAAAACACTCTTCCATTTTTTGTGAAAAATTGCGCATAAGTCTTTTCCTCCAGACGCCAGCTGGGGGACCTATGGATTCAAAGCATTGCAAGACCCTCAGCCTAAAGCAGCCTTGCCTGCAGGCCAGGCCCCAGCCAGCGCTGAGGACAGCTGCAGGGGAAGGCTGACCTCGCTGCCTGTATAATACTGGAGGTGTGCACTTGGGGAACCTCAGTCCAGCCTTGAAAGCATTTCTGGGAAATCGGGAGTGTTTCCGGGAGAAAAGGCTAAATCCAGCTAACCTCTGAGGGTGTGAGTCAGCACACCCTGGCTTTCATAGAACAGATGATGATGCCTTGATGACACTTATTTAGCGTTCATGTGTTCTAAGCGCCACGCAAAGCGTGGTATCACCGTTACCTCATTTAACCCTCGCACCATCCCCATGATATGGGTATAGCCCCAGATTGACAGACAAGGACATGGAGGATGAGAGGCAGGGAGATTTAAGTTTGAACCCAGGTCTACCTGACTCTGGGGCGATTCTGGCTTGTTAACCACTGCACATGAGCACAGGGCTGCTGATGGGTAGAACTAGAAAGGATTCCAGGGCTTTTAGGCTACTAGGCAGTGTGTGCCTTTTGGAATAAGAGGAGGATGAAATTTTGAATTCATTCTGGAAATGTGTGCTGAACCACGTGTCCAGGAAACAGAGACCAGACCATGCACACAAGGGTAGGCCACAAGATCAAAGACAAGCTAGATAATCCTTCCCAGTAAATTCCTGTTCGCATCCTGCCAGGGTGAGCTGACAAGTAACAGAAGGAGTTGCAAGCTTCTTCTGTGTTTGGATGATATATGCACAGATTTAACCCGTCTTATTGCTCTCCTTTGTGTAGAAGTTCTGAGAGGATTCAGACTCTTGTGCATTCTGACCAGGCTGCCACACGTCTTGATCATGCTTTCTATGTGCTGTGTGTGGTGTGTGGTGTGATGTATGACTTCCCTCCAGAGCATCCTTTTTGCATAACTGAATGTGTTTGGGGGAAAGAGAGGAAACAGCATCTGGGCAACGGTTTACCTGGAGATTTTAATGAGTGAGAAAAATAATATGTATTTACTTATGAGAGTAAGCATGTGTTTGCTGGGCTGAATTTTCTGGAATATCTCTTATGAAGAACTTCCTTGAATAAGGTCACACATTTCATGTTTCCTTGATTGATACACTCTCGACTGGCACCTGTTTATGTAACAGGGCCCCTGGAGAGAGATGAGGGACTGGTGTCTTTGTTTTTTCCCTGGTCCAGTTTCCCAAGGCTCTTGAAACAGAGGTGATTTTAGGTCAGTGGATAAAAGTGAATAGTACCCTTTTACCCTGGAGTCCTTAACCGGAAGGTCCTCGCAGCTTTGAGACTTGGGGAACGTTGAAACCCTGGTCATTGCTCCCAGGGGGAATATGTTTCTCAGCGGATCAGTTGGGCATTTTCAACTGCATGGCAGCTCACTAAGGACTGTGAGTTCTCTCTGTCCCTGCCTCAGCCCATCACTCCTCCTTCGGTGGGCATTCTTCCGCCCTAGAAGGCACGTGGTAGTTAGAGTTTAATAAGGAATGCTCTGATGCTGTTAAATGCACCATGTCCTTAGACGCCGTAACATGTGAGCCCACATGGCAAAGATGGTGACCTCTCCTCTTGTTCTCAGGGGTGGACTTGTCCATGAGCACCCTATGTTTTGATCTTTGGCTAAAGCTAATAATTGACAAGCAAGGGCCATTCAGCTCTGTCAGTCAGATTGTCTTGTTCGTTATATGCATCATCTAGCCATCACTAATGTCCTTACATGTTTCCTAAGGAGAAGAAGTCAGAAATGGTTCTCATTTTACTTACATGTTGAGTGGTGAGGAAGCGTGGAGCTCTCTTCTGTGCTATGGTTATAACTCATCCAGTGACAGGTGGGAGGGCATAGTGTAAGAGAAAAGGAAAGGGTATTTTGAAGAAAAATTCAACCCAGAGTCCAAAGGCCAATATCCCGTCCTTCTTAAGACCCTTTAAGGCAGTGGTTCTCAACCTTCCTAATGCCGAGACCCTTTAAGACAGTTCCTCATATGGTGGTGACCGCAACCATAAAATTATTTTCGTTGCTACTTCATAACTGTAATTTTGCCACTGTTATGAGTCATAATGTAAATATCTGTGTTTTCCGATGGTCTTAGGCGACCCCTGTGAAAGTGTCGTTTGACCCCCAAAGGGGTCGAGAACCACAGGTTGAGAACCACTGCTTTAAGGCAAACCATTGAATCATGAAAGGCCAGAGCCAGAGAGATCTTAAGATATTAATACAACCTTTCTCTTTGCAAAGAAGAAAACTGAAGGCCAGACCAGAGAAACGATGCTGTTTGGCCAATATTGTGCTATCGTCTGAACACAAAATGTCCTCCTTGCATGCGCTAACTTGACAATCCACGTAATACTGTGAGGCCCCATGATCGGAGGCATTTATTTCCAACATGAAGGAACCCCTGGCTTCCAAACATTTGAGGAAACAAATATTTTTCTCTTTTTGTTTGAATACATGTAAAATAATATAACCCGGATGAACCTTCTTCAGTGTCA
>PVJN01038335.1:0-20341 GCA_004026805.1 Lasiurus borealis
TAGTAGGGAGAACATTCCAATCTCAAAAATAAATAATCAGCTCAAAATCAAACAGAAGCTCTGGCCAGTTTGGCTCAGTGCCCTCCTGCGGACTGAAGGGTCCGGGTTTCAATTCCTGTCAAGGGCACATGCCCAGGTTGTAGGGTTGATCCCCAGTAGGAGTTGTGCAGGAGGCAGCCAATCAATGTTTCTCTCTCATCATTGATGTTTCTATCCCTCTCCCTTTCCCTTCCTCTCTGATATCAATAAAAATACATTTTTAAGAAATCAAACAGAAAATTATGTTGTTGTTTTAGACTAAAGGAGGGGCAAGTGTAGATAAGCAGAATTTTTGAAGGGTATAGGACCCCAGTGGGGTCTGATAGGACAGGGTTCCCAGGAAAAGCTGAACAGGGGGCATATTTCACTTTTTTAGTATTTACTCAGTTTTGGAGGCAAGCAAGAGTTCAGGGGCTTGAAGGAGAGAGAAGCCTGACTAAAGTTTGGTCAAGACAAAGCCGACAAAAAGAAATGAGCAACGGCAAACACTTGATCTGTTTTTACCAATTAAAAGCATGCAGTGTCTCTTATTGGCATTAGACTGTGGTCTCAAGAGAACTGGTCGTTTTGAAAGTTGATGAATTAATCTACAGAACAATGCTGAAACAGAGAGCCAACATAGCCAATCACATTTTGGAGACCGAAACGGTAAAACTACTTCATCCCCACTTGTTACTCCTCAAAGAAAAATTCCAATCCCCGTAGTGTAGGAAATTAAAAAGGGAACAGGGGAAAAGCGAGGTGCAATTTCTACACCCATCAAGTTATCTTTAAGCTGGGCTACTGATGTTCCTTGCACCCTAGCCCCCCCAGCCTAGGCAAACAGGGCTGCATGCAACATTTGCAAAAGTTCACAGAATATGCAAAATCACACCACCTCTCTCCTGAGGATAAAGCCAGATAAATTAAGCTCCACACACATTAGGGGAATTTGAGTAGATTTCAAGTGGACGGATGCCTGAACTTGAGCCAGTAAAGTTGCTTAAAAAAACTCACAACATGCACACCTCCCCATCTGATATGGTCAAGTGGTGGGCTGCTGGGAGTCCAGTGATCAACCGGACAACCCCCAAGTGTCCACAGATTTAGCAAGAGAAACTGTTTTCGGAGAAGAAAACACGATCCTTACACCAAGCTCTGCAAGTAGCCAACAAACATATATTGACCCCTAATTGGGACGCTATTTCTCGGAATTCAGAGATCAACCCAACAAGTTTTCCTCCCTTTGGGGGAATCCCCACGTTTGGGGAAATGGGTGTGTATGTAAAGGAAAGTGAAACTAAGAAGCATCAAAAATATACTCCAAGGGGGAAAAGTGTTCAAGCAGCGGCGTCGGCAGCGGGCTCTCCCAGCCTGGTGGTGGGTCTGGATGACAGCAATCCTCTGGACAAGGTCTGGAGAAAAGGTTCTTCTAACTAAAAGAGGGGGGGGGGAACCCCATTCCTGTCAGGGCACACGCAGGGTTGCGGGCTCCATGCCCAGTGGGGGGCGTGCAGGAGGCAGCCCATCAATGACTGCCTCTCATCACTGGTGTTTCTATCTCTCCCTCTTCCTTCCTCTCTGAAATCCATTATATGTATGTGTATCTCTATATATCTAGATAGGTAGATGTTAGAAAGACAGAGAGACAGATAGATAAATAGATAGACAGATGGATAGACAGACAAACAGAGAACTAGATAGAAATAATCTCCAGAGTCTCACCTGTCCGGCGCCGACCGAGGTGGCAAGTCGCTGAAGAAACCCAACAAACGCACACCGACCGTCCCACCCAGGTTCACAACCCCCAAAGTTAGCTTCCTTCCTAGGGGACCCCCACGTCTGACGCCCCACTTCTCCTTCCACCAGCTCAGGGCATCACCCACGCAGGCGCCCCCCCACCCCACCCCCGCCTGGGGTCCGCCCCCTCTCTGCCGCTCCCCAGCCCGGGTCTCCCCCGCCTCAGGTCCCCTGCGCAGAGGGCTCTCCCCGCCTCGGCTCACCCCTCCCCAGGCGCCCCCCACCCGCCTCGGGTCCGTCCCCTCCGCCGTCCGTCCCCCGCATCACGACCCCCTTCTCCGCTGTGGGTCCTCTCGGAGGCCCCCCGCTCACTGCCCAGCGGGCGCCCTTCCCCAGGCCCGCGGTCACCGCCTCGGGTCGCCGCCTCGCAGCCCCGCAGCCCGCCAGCCTTGCTACCTCGGAAGCGGTCCAGCAGTGCGGGCTCCGTGAAGCCATTGCGCTCGAGGAAGAGGCACACCTGCTCCGGGCCCCAGGTCTTGCAGTCTGGGGGCAGCTTGGGGTCCGGGGACCGCTCCGCCGCTCCGAAACGGGTGTTTGGCGGCGTTCGCGGGCTGCTATCGCATCGGGGCCGCTTGGGGGTCTGCCCCGACTCGGCTCTCTGCATGGCTCCACGCACAGCGTCCGGCGCAGCACAGTCAAGAACCGCGGCGCTCCGCTCCCGCGCAGGCGTACTGACAGCCCGACACTGGCAGCGAGTCCTTTTGGCGTTGCCAGCCTGCTGGCCTTCTGCGCAGGCGCCCTGGCAGCTCAGACCTTGGGGGCAAAGACAGCCCAGCCGCTTCGGCCGCCGGCCCTTTGCGCAAGCGCAATGACCGGCCAGCGAGATCCTCTCCCGAGCCCCCGGGCGTTTGCGGGAAAGCGGAGGAGCGGCGAGAAGCGAAACCCAGGGCGGTGCTAATAAGGCAGGAACGAGGAAAGGTTGTGCCCGTTACCCGAGTTAAGTCCGTAGCAGGAGCTCCTAAGGTGAGTTGAGGGTACGTACCTTCTTCAAATGAGTGCCCCAGACTTACCGGTGTTTCACATACACGAGACTGAAAAGACACCTAAAAGGCCATCAAGGCTTCCAGCATCTTTCCCGTTAAGAGGAAAAAAAAAAAAAAAAAAAAAAGGCAAGAAGCTGGACTGAAAGAACCTGGAACGCTTTCAGATTTGATGTAAAAGTGCCTTCTTGCATTTCACAAGTTCTACAGGATTGCTGGCCAGAGAGAGGGCCCTATCCATGGACAGAGGATGCCCACCCATGAACTCTTAGCCTATCTTCAGGCTTCCCTGTGGAAGCTGACTTCAAACTTCCCTCTGAAAGAATCCTCAGCCCCTCTCTCCATCCTAACGCCCTGCCCAGAAGAGAGGAAGGGGCCAATATGATTACTTAAAATGATCTTCAAGTACTTTTACTACCTGGTGGTAACAGCTTGAGAAAAAGGCAGGCATCTCCCCCTCACTTTAGCCACGCTGGGACAGGATCCAAAGTTCCCTATAAATCCTGGTCCATGTGATTAACTGTTAAAAGGACAACTACTACCACTACTAAAGCCAGGACAACTTTATATCAACCCAGCCATAGACCCAGTTAGGGAATGAAGGATGAATGAAGCAAATAATCAAATAATATGAAATAGCAGGCTAAAGGTAAACAAAGTACTCCTAGCAAACAAAACTTTAATGTGTGCCAGGCACTGTCCTAAGGGCTTTACAAATATTTATTCATTTAAGTAGCACAATGAGCCCTAACCGGTTTGGCTCAGTGGATAGAGCATCAGCCTTTGGGCTCAAGGGTTCAAGGTTTGATTCTAGTCAAGGACATGTACTTGGTTGCAGGCACATCCCCAGCAGTGGGTGTGCAGGAAACATCTCATCGATGTTTCCTAACTCTCTCTTCCTCTCCCTCTCTGTAAAAAATCAATAAAATATCTTATAAATAAATAAATAAATAGATAAATAGCACAATGACCTTAGGATATAAGGTAAAGAGAAAAAAGTAATTTGCCAAAGATCACACAGCTAAAAAGTGATGAAACAGAAGACTCAAACCCATGCAATCTGGCCTGTTTCAAAATCTTAATCACTTGCCAACAATTGTTTGTTAATGAGAGATTTGATATTTTACATTAGTTAAATCAAAATTTTGAATGGCTTCCTTGTCCTATAGACCTATAGGGGAAAGTATAGAGAGATTTACTGGCCCTCAATCTGCACAGAAGGGCAGGCCAGGAAAACCACACCCTTAAGTCCTAGAATAATTTGAGAAAAGAATAGACAGTTGTCAAAACTTGTGAAACCAAAACTAGAGGGTAAAATAACACATAACATACATCTGAAAGACTTACATTTCAACTTGGAAATGGCTGGTTTGAAAACTTGTTATTTATAAGATTTGTGAGGAAATCTGCCTGACAGCAAGGTTTCCTAGGCAGAAGGTGATATAAGCAGGCGATATAAAGATCTAATCTCTGGGTTTGATCTAAACCAGTAGTTGGCAAACTGCAGCTCTCCAGCCACATGCAGCTGTCTCCTCCTCCCCCTTCCTCTCTGAAATCAATAAAAATATATTTTTTAAAAAACTTGTAAGAAATCTATATTTTTATTGATTTCAAAGAGGAAGAGAAAGGGAGAGAGAGAGAGAGATAGAAACATCAATGATGAGAGAGAATCATTCTTCAGCTGCCACTTGCACACTCCATAATGGGAATTGAGCTTGCAATCTGGGCATGTGCTCCAATCAGGAATCAAATCGTGACCTCCTGGTTCATAGGTGGACATTCAACCACTGAGCCACACCAGCTGGGCCCTCCATATGTTTTTTTTTAATATTTTATTTATTGGCTTTTCAGAGAGAGAAAGAGAAATATTGATTATTTCACTTATTTATGCATTCATTAGTTGATTCTTGCATGTGCCCTATCCAGAGATTGAACACACAACCTTGTATTGGGACGATATGCTAACCAATTGAGCTACCTGGCCAATGCTAAAAAGAATGAAATTTTGCCATTTGCAACTTCATAGGTGGACTTAGAGGTTATTATCCTAAGTGAAATGAGTCAGACAGAGAAAGATAAATATATATATTTATAATTTCACTTATATATGCAATGTTAAAAACAAGCAAACAAAACAGACACAAATTCAGTGATAAAGAAAACATTTTCATAGTTGCCAAATGGGAGGAGTTTTGGAGATAAAAAAGGGGAAAAGATAAAAATGTTTAAACACAAATTGCCAGTTATAAAATGTCATAGGGGTTTAAAGCATAGGGAATATAGTCAATAATATTGTAATAACTATGTATGGTATCAGATAGACCTAGATTTATCAGGATGACCATTTCAGAAGTTATATAAATGTCTAATCACTATTGTTGTATATTTGAAACCAATATAATATTATAGGTAACTGTAATTGAAAAATAAAAATGGTTCTAGTCAATGTGGCTCATTTGGTTCAGCCTTGTCCTGTGCACTAAAAGGTCACTTGTTCAATTCTATCAATTTTTCTTTCTCTCCTTTTCCCTTCCTCTCTCTCTAAAAATCAATGAAAACATAATTTAAGAAAAAGAAATTCAGTGTGGCTCAGTGGTTGAGTGGCAGCCTATGGACCAGAAGGTCATGGTTAAATTCCTGGTCAGGGCACATGTCTAGGTTGTGGGCTTGATCTCCAGTAGGGGGCAGTGCAGGAGGCAGCCAATCAATAATTCTCTCATCATTGAGGTTTCTATTTCTCTCCTCTTCTCCCTTCCTTTCTGAAGTCAATTACACACACACACACACACACACACACACACATATATTTTTAAGATATATATATACATATATATATTTTTTTAAGAAATAAATAAAAATAAAACCGCTCCAATAGAGGGTATCCTTTAGTGTTCCTGACCAATATTCTTCAAAACTGTCAAAATCATAAAAAACAAGAGTCCCCAAAACCATCACAGTCAAGAGGAGCCTAAGAAAATGTGATGACTAAATGTAATGTGGTATCCTAGAACAGAAAAAAGACAGATAAAAACTGAGAAAATATGAATAAAGTATATACTTAAGTTTTTTGGACTTTAATAATATATCATTATTGGTTCATTAATTGTAACTAACGTACCATACTAATGTAAGATGTTAATAATAGGGGAAACTGAGTGCTGAGTTATTAATCCCAAGTTTATGGGAATTCTGTACTATCTTCACAATTTTTCTATAAATTTGAAATTGTCCTAAAAAGCAAAATTTGTTTAAAATATTTCTATGTAACAACTAAGTAATAGCATCTGAATCTAAAAAAAAAGGTGATTAACTACTAAAGACATCTGGGATCCAACAGTGGTTGGAAGAAGAGTGTGCTAGTTGTTGTAAGTCCTGCAAATCTTTTTAAAATACATTTTATTGATTTTTTTTTAAAGAGAGAAGGGAGAGCAAATTGGATCCAGCAATACATCAAAAAGATCATACACCATGACCAAGTAGGATTTATCCCAGGGATGCAAGGATTGTACAATATCTGCAAATCAATAAACATGATATATTACATAAACAAATTGAGAGATTAAAAACCACATAGTCATATCAATTGATGCAGAAAAAGCATTTGACAAAATTCAACAAAATTTAATCAATTTTTTTATTAAAACTTTCAGCAAGGTGGGAATAGAAGGATCATACCTCAACATAATAAAAGCCATATATGATAAACCAACAGCCAACATCATACTCATGGGCAAAAGCTAAAACCATTTCCCCTAAGAACAGGAATAAGTCAGGGATGCCCACTCTCACCACTCCTGTTCAACATAGTATTGGAAGTATTAGCCATTGCAATTAGACAAGAAGAAGAAATAAAAGGCATCCAAATTGGAAAAGAAGAAGTAAAACTGTCCTTATTTACAGATGACATGATATTATACATAAAAAACCCAAAAGACTCCAGCAAAAAACTATTAGACTTAATAAATGAATTTGGCAATGTAACAGGATACAAAATTAACACCAAGAAATCTATGGCATTTCTATACATCAATAGTGAATTTACAGAAAGAGAGACTAAAAAAGCAATCTCATTTACCATCACACCAAAAAAATTAAGATACCTAGGAATAAACTTAACTAAGGAGGTAAAAGATCTATATGCAGAAAACTACAGGACACTGAAAAAAGAGATAAAGACGTTAACAGATGGAAGAACATACTATGTTCATGGGTTGATAGAATCAACATTAATAAAATGTCCATACTACCCAAAGCAATCTATAGATTCAATGCACTCCCCATTAAAATACCAATGGCATATTTCATAGACCTAGAAAGAACTCTCCAAAAATTCATTTGGAATAAAAAAAGACCTTGAATATCCACAGCAATCCTGAGAAAGAAGAACAAAGTAGGTGGGATCTCAATACCAGATTTCAAGCTGTATTACAAAGCCACTGTTCTCAAAACAGCCTAGTACTGGCATAAGAATATATAGATCAAAGGAATAGAATAGAGAACCCAGATATTGACCCAAACCACTATGCTCAATAAATATTTGACAAAGGAGGCATGAACATGGATTGGAATCAAGACAGCCTTGTAAATAAATGGTATTGAGAAAATTGGACAGATACATTAAAAAAAAATGAAACTAGACCATCAACTTACACCATACACAAAAATAAACTCAAAATGGATAAAGGACTTAAACATAAGATGGGAAACAATAAAAATACTAGAGGAATCCACAGGCAGAGAAATATCAGACATATGCGGAACCAGTTTATTCACTGATACTGCTCCTAGGGCAGTGGTCAGCAAACCGAGGCCTGCAAGCCACATGCAGCTCTTAGGCCCCTTGAGTGTTCTAACACCACTTCTTCAAAATAGACTTGCCCAGGCCAAAAACTGACTTCTGCACACTGGCCACAAAGTTTCAATCACACTATACCTGCACACCCGCACTTGGTATTTTGTGGGAGAGCCACACTCAAGGGGCCAATGAGCTGCATGTGGCTCGCAAGCCTAGGTTTGCTGACCACTGTCTAGGGCAATGGAAACTAAAGAGAAAATAAACAAATGGGACTACATCAAAATAAAAAGCTTTTTCACAGCAAAAGAAACCAACAAAACAACAAGAAAGCCCACTGAATGAGGGAACATATTTGCAAATGTTATCACTGATAAAGGTTTAATCTCCAACATCTGCAGGCAACTTATAAAACTTAATAAAAGGAAGGTAAATGATCCAATTAAAAAATGGGCAACAGACCTAAATAGAATCTTTTTGAAAGAAGACAGAGGGAAGGCCAAGGGGCATATGAAAACATGCTCAAAGTCACCAATTGTCTACTGAAACCGGTTTGGCTCAGTGGATAGAGTGTCCGCCTGCAGACTGAAAGGTACCAAGTTCGATTCCGGTCAAGGGCATGTACCTTGGTTGTGGGCACATCTCCAGTGTGGGGTATGCAGGAGGCAGCTGATCCATGTCTCTCTTTCATCGATGTTTCTAACTCTCTATCCTTCTCCCTTCCTCTCTGTGAAAAATCAATAAAATATATTTTTTTTAAAAAGTCACTATCTGAGAGATACAAATCAAAACGACAATGCGATACCATTTCACACCTGTCAGAATGGCTATCATCAACAAATGAACAAACAAGTGCTGGCGAGGATACAGAGAAAAAGGAACCCTCTTGCAGCCAATGTGGAGAATAGGATGGAGTTTCCTCAAAAAACTAAAAATTGAACTCCCATTGGACCCAGTAATCCCACTTCTAGGAATATATCCCAAGAAACTAGAAACACTCATCAGAAAAGATATATGTACCCCTATGTTCATAGCAGCACAATTCACCATAGCTAAGATTTGGAAACAGCCTAAATGCCCATCAGCAGCTGAGTGGATTAGAAAACTATTGTACATCTACACAATGGAGTACTACGCTGCTATAAAAAAGAAGGAATTCTTTTAAAATATATATATATACATATTTTATTGATTTTTTACAGAGAGGAAGGGAAAGAGATAGAAAGTCAGAAACATCGATGAGAGACATCCATCAGCTGCCTCCTGCACGCCCCACAGTGGAGATGTGCCCGCAAGCAAGGTACATGTCCCCAACCGGAATTGAACCCCGGACCTTTCAGTCTGCAAGCCGACGCTCTATCCACTGAGCCAAACCGGTCTCGGCAGGAATTCTTTTTTTTAAAATAAAATGTATTTTATTTATTTTTTACAGAGAAGAAGGGATAAGGATAGAAAGTTAGAAACATCGATGAGAGAGAGAGAGAGACATCGATCAGCTGCCTCCTGTACGACCCCTACTGGGGATGTGCCTGCAACCAAGGTACATGCCCTTGACCGGAATCGAACCTGGGACCCTTCAGTCCGCAGACCGACGCTCTATCCACTGAGCCAAACCGGTTTTGGCAAAAAGAAGGAATTCTTACCATTTGCAGCAGCATGGATGGACCAGGAGAGCATTATCTTAAGTGAAATAAACCAGGCAATGAAAGAAAAATACCACATGATCTAACTCATTTATGGAAAATAAAGAACATTATAACCTGATGAACAAAAAAATAGACACAGAGGCAGTAAAGCACTGAACAGACTGTCAAATTACAGGGGGAAGGCTGGGAAGTGTTGGGGAGAGGAGGAAAGAGACCAACCAAAGGACTTGTATGCATGCATATAAGCACAACCAATGGACACAAGACACTGAGGGAGTGGATTGAGGGCATGTGACAGGGGTTAGGGGAGGCTGGGGGAAGGTCAATGGGGAAAAAAGGAGAGATATTTACTAATATATGTAATATTTTAAACAATAAAATAAAATTAATAATTAAAAAAAAGAGAGAAGGGGGAGTGGAGAGAGAGAAAATAGAGAGAGAGAGAGACATCTTAGGTTGCTTCCTATATATGCCCTGACAGGGGATTAAACCCACAATGTGGGTGTGTGCCCTGACGAGGAAGTGAACTTACTTCCTCTCTTTCTAAAATCAATAAATTAAAATATATATTAAAAATAAGCCCTACCCAGTTTAGCTCAGTGTATAGAGAGTCAGCCTGAGGCCTCAAGGGTCCCAGATTTGATTCCAGTCAAGGGCACATGCCCACGTTGAGGGTTTGGTCCCCAGCGGGGGGCATGCAGGAGACAGCTAATCAATGATTCCCTCTCATTATTAATGTTTCTCTCTCTTCCTCTCCCCCTTCCTCTCTGAAATCAATAAAAATATATTTAAATAAATACATATATAAAAACAATACAAACTTCCCCCATCTCCTCAAGTCACAAGCAGAATTTTCTAATTATTAGCACATCTATATGCAAGACTAAGCAGAAGCTATTAATGTGAAAACCATGGGAACAAAGATGCTTGAACAAGATGGAGTGAGAGAGATTGATCATTTCACTCTCACACTATTTGTCTCTTAGGCAATCATAGGAGAGGCCATCCCACCCTGATAAGAGTTTGGCACATTGTGACTCCCTGTGAGTTTCTCAATGTTTGGGGTGTGGTGACCATGTATTTGGGGGTTGGGATGCTTCAACACATAAGGGAGTGGCTAGACTTCAGGGACTTTAGTAACCCAGCGTAAAAATAGCTCATAGATCCTTTTAAAACTCCTTGCTGAGAGCCAGTCTATATTCATAATTAAAGTAGTATTTGCATCAGTCAGTGTTATTCCAACATAAGATTTGCTTGGAAGCCCCTCACCTACAAAAAAAGAAAAAATTGGCAATTTTACTTTGCTATGATTAGCTATCTTAAAATCATTAGGAGAAGAACTTTAGGTAAAAGCCAATGCTATGGACAGACCTTAGGTCTTTGATTAGAATATTCAGCTATTTGATTAACCCAAAAGTTCACTTTATCTTCACACTTTCAACTACATGAGCCAATAAACTTCCTTAGTTTTTAAACCAGTGTGAGTTGGACTATCTCTTGTATATTTTGAATTTTTAGTTTTTCTTTCATTTGCAGCTGAAAACATACCTGATACACTTTGCAACTTCAACATCCAAAAGAGTTCTCTTTCAGAAATCCAATGTTATCTGGCTGATTTTTTCCTTGTAGTGACTCTTATATCCATTAAATCTAGTCTGATTCATTATCACTCAATGTCCTGCTGTCTCTAGTGAATATGCCTGTCACCCAAGTTCACAAAGATTCTTTTCTCTGAGAAATTTCTTGCCACTCACTGAGTGGACCTCACAGTGCTATGGACTGAACAGGAACACTCCCCTGTTCCCCCATTACCTTTTGAAGCCCTAGCCCCAAATTCCACTGTATTTGGAGACAGGGCCTTTAAAGAGGTAATTAAGGTTAAATGATGTCATATGGGTGGGGTCCTAATAGGACCTGTATCCTCATAAGAAGAGACGCCGGAAGTCTCTCCCTCTCCCTGTGAGCACACAGAGGAAAGGCCATCTGGAAGACAGGAAGAGAGGTCTTACCTGAAACCAACTGTGCTGGTACCTTGTCCTTGAAGAACTTCCAGCCTCCAGATTGGGAAAAAAATAATTTTTTTTTGTTTTAGCCACCCAGTCCATCGTATTTTGTTATAGCAGCTCTACCCAACTAATATACAGGGACAACATATTTGTACTATGTGACATCCAATCCTGTGTTGATGACCTAAGATTGGACATTTTGACTTAGTGATTCCCAATCTTTGGGTCCCAGATCTCTTCTTTTGTTTTTGATTTGAGGGAGGTGGGTGTGTGGAAGGAGAGAAACTTGATATGTTGTTTTGTTGTAGGCACCAGGTGTTAGACCGGGGGGGAGTCAGACCAGACCTGGGTTCAGCAACCCAAGTTCTGGCTAGGCAAGAATTCAGAGCCAAGACTCTAACTATAAAAGAACATTTATTTGGTAAAGCACAGAGATAGAAAAAGTAATTAGTAGAAGGAATGGTCTTAGGAAACAAGTTATAAAGGAAGGGCCCTCGAAGTTTGAGAGTGAGGAAACTAATGGTAAGGTACTTGGAGGGGTGGAGGGTACAGGGGAAGGGAAAGGGAAATGTAGGGGTGTTCTCCTGGAATGTAGAATCCTTGGGGCCAGTGGCTGGCAAACTCATTAGTCAACAAAGCCAAATATCAACAGTACAAACGATTGAAATTTCTTTTGAGAGCCAAAATTTTTAAACTTCTTATAACACCACTTCTTCAAAATAGACTTGCCCAGGCTGTGGTATTTTGTAGAAGAGCCACACTCAAGAGGCCAAAGAGCCATCATGTAGCTCGAGAGCCGCACGGCTCTGGGTCCTCTGTCATTAAGGGTTTTATGGGTGGAGATTTTAGAGGAGGTCTCAGGGAAAGATCCTAATAGAATATTCAGCAGTTTTCCAGGTCTGTCCTTTCAGGGTTTTGGACTCTACTGATTGATTGGCCAGCACCAGGGTAGGGGGTTATTATTCAATGCAGCTGTTCCTGATGTCAGCTGTAGCTGGTTTTGCTGCTTTTCTGGGCCTGGAGCTGAAATTCAACTGAGGCCTAGATGTTATCTCTAGGGAGGAAAGATCAGGGGGTCCAGATCCAGACCGAATGACCATCCATATTCGAGGGGAGGAAAAGTCACCCTGTGGGTGAGGGCCCATCATACAAATGTCTGTTGCTAGGCACCTGGGGCTTTCCACCCTGGTGACCTTCTGTACCTGGCCCCTCGTCATTGTTCTACTCGTGTCTAACTGCCTACCTCAGTTCCACTTATTTATGCATTAATTGGTTACTTCTTGTATGTGCCCTGACTGGAGATTGAACCCATAGCCTTGGCATATTGGGACCATGTTCTAACCAACAGAGCAACCCAGCCAGGCCTGGGCCCCAAGCTTCTGATGGCCATGGGGTTGGTTATTCCCAAGAATACCTGTACTATTGAATGGCATGCAAAATAGTCTCATACATACTTGTCTGTGTCTAAGTGTGCTATTGATAAGGGCAGAGATAGAATGTTGGGGAACCAGCTAAAATGGTAAGAAATATTAATCATGCTCTATTGAAAGGAAATGAACTCCCTTCCATCTTGTCCTATAGGGCTGGGACCCCTGCCTAAACCCCCTCCCTTTTCTGGGAGGGGCCACAGGTGTGCCAGCAATATCCTAGCTTCCCCGACCCCCACCCAAATGGACCAATGAAGCTCCGGGAACACAGCGAGGGTCCTAATAAGGCCAAACCACAGAAAGACCCTAATTCAAATGACCAATCTCTGTAACCCTTGTCACTTTCCTAAGCCCTCCCAATTATCCTACCCCATAAAACTCATTTTTCCCGCCTGGCTCGCTTTCTCACCTCGCTGCTGCGCCAGAAAGAGGCTGAGAGCCAAGCCCGGGTTTGAATAAAGACTCTGCTTTTGCATCGGAAAAGGCTCCTTAGTGGTGGATTATTTGGGACCCCCGAACTCTGGGCATAACACTATTAGCCGTTATTGTTTTGTTCTAATTACAGAAGGCACATTCTAACCTGCTGGCAGCTGCACCTAGAAGCTCACCTGGAAATGTAGCCCATTCTCATCAGGGAGCTAGCTGCCTATTATCATTGAAAGATTAACGACTTTGCTGCAGAAACCAGAATTGCCAGTCATTTGAAGACCCTCAGCCTTTGCATATCACTAAGCCCTTTGAAGATCCCTAGCCCTTTACTTACCTATTAATTGCCCATTTGGCATACCCTTTGGCGACTTCCCATGTAATCTTTTGTCCTTTTACCCAATATAAGTAGCTGACTTATGGTGGTGTGCAAGCAGATTTTTGTGCATGACTTTTTGTGGATACTGCCCTCTGGTACTTCAGGCAGTATTGGAATCAACGCTCATAATGATTCAACCCTATCTCTACTTAATTGACTCAAATAGTGACAGGCAACATGGACCCATTATTTGTTTGGTTATACATATTGATTCAAATGTTATAGAAGCCTCCTATCATTTTTTTTAAATTTAATAAATCTTTATTGTTCAGATTATTACAATTGTTCCTTTTTTTTCCCCCATAGCTCCCCTCAACCTGGCTCCCACCCCATCCTCTGCCCTTACCTCCCCCACATTGTCCTCATCCATAGGTGTACGATTTTTGTCCAGTCTCTCCTTTCACCCTCCCTTTACCCCGTTCCCCCTGAGAATTGTCAATCTACTCCCTTTCTATGCCCCTGATTCTATTATATTCACCAGTATATTCTGTTCATCAGATTTTTTATTCACTTGATTTTTAGATTCACTTGTTGATAGATATTTGTTGTTCATAATTTTTATCGTTACCTTTTTCTTCTTCTTCCTATTCTAAAAGAGTACCTTTCAGCATTTCATATAATACTGGTTTGGTGGTGATGAACTCCTTTAGTTTTTTCTTATCTGTGAATGATAGCTTTGCTGGGTAATCTTGGTTATAGGTTCTTGCTATTCATTAATGGGAATATTTCTTGCCACTCCCATCTGGCCTGCATAGTTTCTGTGGAGAAATCAGCTGACAATCGTATGGGTGCTCCCTTGAAGGTAATTAACTGTTTTTCTCTTGCTGCTTTAAAAATTTTTTTTAAATATATTTTATTGATTTTTCACAGAGAGGAAGGACGAGAGTTAGAAACACCGATGAGAGAGACATCGATCAGCCGCCTCCTGCACAACCCCCACTGAGGATGTGCCCTCAACCAATATACATACCCCTGACTGGAATCAAACCTGGGAACCTTTCAGTCCACAGGCTGACGCTCTATCCACTGAGCCAAACTGGTTTCAGCTCTTGCTGCTTTTAATACTCTGTCTTTTGCTCTTGGCATTTTAATTATGATGTGTCTTGGTGTGGTCCTCTTTGGATTCCTTTTGTTTGGGGTTCTGTGCCCTTCCTGGACTTGTAAGTCTATTTCTTTCACCAGGTAGGGGAAGTTTTATTTCAGTATCTTGCTCTCTCTTTTCTTCTGGTACCCCCATAATTCTGATGTTGGTACGCTTGAAGTTGTCCCAGAGGCTCCTTATACTATCTTCACATTTTTGGATTATTTTTTCTTTTTGCTTTTCCAGTTGAGTGTTTTTTGCTTCTTTGTATTTCAAATCTTTGACTTGATTCTTGTTTTCCTCTAGGCTGCTAAGTCTCTCTATAATATTTTTTATTTCAGTCAGTGTATGTTTAATTTCTAGTTGGTCCTTTTCCATCTCAAGTTCGTCCTTTTTCATCTCCTCTTGGGTCTTGCTAAATTTATCCATCTTATCTAGGAAATTCTTGAAACACCTTAAACCCTGGTTTTGAACTCTATATCTAGTCATTTGTTTTCTTCCATTTCTTTTGTGATCTGTTCCTTTTTCTCCGCATTTTCGCTGCTTCCCTGAGTTGGTAGAGTAGCTTTGTGTGCTAGGAGTCCTATATGGCCCAGTAGCTCTGCCTCCACAGTTACCTGAGGTAGACTCTCTTGGTGTACCCCTTTGTCAACACTGTGTACTGTCTTGTTATAGTTAAGTCTTTTATTTATATATACAGTGGTACCTCGAGATACGAGTTTAATTCGTTCCATAACCTTGAGGTGTGGGAAACTATGAGACGCTCGAGTCGAAGTAAACTGGTGGGTCATGTGCAGCCGGCCGATCCGCGCGATTACTCCTATCTCAAATGTTGCTGGTATTTCAAAGCAAAAATCGCTTGCTTGATGGTTCGTATCTCAAAAATCTCATATGTTAGGGTACTCATATCTCAAGGTACCACTGTATGTATGTATGTATGTGTGTGTATGTATGTGTGTTTGTATATATATATATATATATATATATATATATATATATATATAATTGATTTTTTACAGAGAGGAAGGGGGAAGGATAGAGAACCAGAAACATCTATGAGAGAGAGACATCAGTCAGCCACCTCCTGCACACCCCCTACTGGAGATATACCCGCAACCAGGATATATGCTCTTGACCAGAATCAAACCTGGGACCTTTCATTGTGCAAGCCGATGTTCTATCCACTGAGCCAAACAGGTTTTGGCTGTAGTTAAGTCTTGATTGTTGTTGGTATCACTGGGGGGAATTGACCTCCAAGCCAACTGGTTGTGAGGATCAGCTGTGTCTATGCTGGGAGGACTTCTGTGCTAGAGTCAGCCTTATGATACAAGACTTGCATAACTGCAAAAGACTCTGTGTTCAGCTGGATGGGGTGGAGTCTCAGGGCTGAACAGACAGCCTTGGCTTCCCGTCAGCCTTACCCTATGAGGCCCCTGGGTGTCAGTGTCCCTTGGTAATCCCTGCAGCCCTCTCTGTGTGCACTCGTGCTTGCGTGCCTCCAGACCTCTGCCTTTCTCGGCTCCCCTGAGTTTTAGTGCGCTCCAGGGACCAGTATGAGTCTGGGTCCCCAGAGTCTTGTCCAAAACTGGGGTTCAGTGCAGTTGGAAGTGGAGTTGAGGGAATTTGGGAGGTTCCATCTTCCTCCCACTAGAGAAAGCCAGCAGCACAATCAGCAGTCAGTTCTTTCTGTGTGCACTAGCACGTGCTCCTCCAGATCTCTGCCTTTCCCGGCTCCCCTTAGTTTCTGTGCATTCTGCGCTTTTTTCTGATAGTCCAGACTCCCCTCATATTAGTCTCGCCTGGAACTGGGTTTCAGTGCAGTCGGAAGTGGGGTTCAGTGAAGTCAGGAGTTTCCATCTCCCTCCCACAAGAGGAAGTCAGCCAGGCATTCCACTGCCCATCCCCTCCACACATATGTCTCTGTACCTCAGCTTTTTGTAGCTCCTCTGAGTCTCCATGAGCCCTCTCTTTCCTTCTAGTTGTAGAATTTCCACTCAGCCAGCTTTCCTGTGGTTCTGCATGATGTCCATTTTGTCTTTTAGCTGTAGTTTTGAAATTGTTGTGCAAGGCAGTTTAGGTGTTCACCTATGTCGCCATCTTGGTTTTTCTCCCTCGTCATTTTTTTTACATTCTTTCCTCAAAGTCAAACCTCTTTAACTAGGAAAATAGTTGCAGAATTTCTATAAAGATAGTGCTTAAAGTCAGTAACCTATGTGGGACCAGAAGATTTATCTCTGGAGTTTTATTTGCATAACAAACACTGAATATACCTATATTGTGAGTTAAAGCAGACCAATAAACATGATAGTGTTTAAGATGCTCTTATTCACATTTTTTACAAGACTGAAAACCTCAGTTACCCCTATGAGAGATGTGTCATTTACATTTGAGGTAGTTACAGGGAAGTGAACTTTCCCATCTGTGTTCTGAGAATCAGGGAGGAAACTGATACCAAATTTTGGGGAGGAAAGCAGTGTTCCTTGGGGAATTGGTTAAGGTGGCACTGAATCTTTAGGGAATGGATGGAAGCTGTCTAAGCAAAGGTGAGGAATTTCATTTTCCCAAATTCAGGAGGCAACTGAAAGAGAGGCAAAAATTGTCTGAAGGCAAAATCACATAAAGAAAAAGAACAGTGCTTACTTGGTATTAAAAGAAACTACAGCCTAGCTGGAGAGTCACAGTGGTTGAGCACTGATCTATGAACCAGGTCACAGTTTGATTACCGGTCAGGGCAGATGTCTGGGTTGCAGGCTAGATCCCCAATGTGGGATGTGCAGGAGACAGCTGGTCAATGATTCTCTTTCATCACTGATGTTTCTATCTCTCTCTCCCTCTCCCTTCCTCTCTGAAATTAATAAAAATATATTAAAAATAAAAAAAAACCTACAGTAACAGCATACTGATTCAGTAGTAATCCAAACAGTGTCCCACTGCAGAACAAAATCCAGAAGTTTTTAAAGGCAAAAAAAGGAGGTTTGCATATGTCATTCATAAAGAATTTTAATCAGTGCTGGAAGCAAAAAGTTAAGCTTGGCTAAACAAAACTGATTGCTAGGGTCATCACTAAGTAAAAGCTCGTCTCTGTGACAAGCTACAGATGTTCTTGTTTTGGAACATTTATGATATTGCCCGGTTCAAGAGTTTAAGACCCATTTCCTTCATGGTCTTCCAGCTCATTTTAAAGCTCCTTAAAGTGACTTTTCACAGAGTGATTGGAAGAGAAGGATTGGATAAAGGGAGAAAGACTGTCATTGGAACATGGAAATCTTTCAACAAACTGCGTTTTTACTGTGTATGATGGGGGTAGGAAGATCTGCTCCAAAACAGAAATAACAAATGAGGGAACTTCCCAAGGGAAAGAAAGAGAGAAGCTTGAAGGAGAAAACAGCCTGAGACAGCTTGCTGTGGGAGGTGGAGGGAAGGAAGAAAAGGAAAAAACAGAATTAGATAAATCTGAGACAACCCAAGACTATTCTCAAAAGACATAGTAGAATTTATAGATTGAAAATTGGGGTCTGATTGGGTGGCTAAGTGGTTGAACCAAGAGGTCACTGGTTTGATTCTGGGACAGAGCACATTCCAAGGCTTCAGGCTCTATCCCCAGTGGTGGTGGTGGGGGGGGGTTTACAGGAGGCAGTTGATCTCATCCATGTTTCTATCTTTCTACCTCTCTCCCTTCCTCCCTTTAAAATTAAAAAAAAAAAAAAAAACTTTTAAAAAGTTGGGCTTCCTCCATTGAGTTTGTTTTGCAAGATGAAAATTTCTGGAGATTAGTGAGTGCACTTAATGCTACTGAACTGTATAGTTAAAAATGGTTAAATGGTAAATTTTATGTTAAACATATTTTACCTCACAAAAATCCCAACTTCATTGAATTTTTTAAAAGTTGGGCAAGTTACTTAAAATCTCTAACTTTAATTTCCTCTTGTATAAAACAGGTTTATTGTAGGGTTTTATGAGAATTGAGATTGACACATGGAAAATGCTCAATACATGTGAGATATCTAACCTAATAATAGACAAACATGTAAATTGACCATATCTCTGCTACGCCCACAGTCAATCAGAGCGAGTATGCAAATTAGAAGCCCAAAGATGGTGGCCGCCCAGCAGCTCAAGGTGTGGAGTGGCCAGGTGGGGCAGGACACTTGCTACAAGAGGGAGGACAGGGAGCAAAGGGATCTACAGCAGCAGAGTGCCGCAGCCAAGAAACACTACAGACTCCAGAGACTGCAGCGAAGATGAAGAAGGCAGACTCTGGCTGGAGCGAAGGCTTGGGCCCAGGTGCTGGAGGAAAACTGATGATGGAAGCCAAGGGAACTTAGAAGGCGTATTGCATGGGCCTCTAGTAGTTATTATAAAAACATCTCTGAGTCTCCTTCTTTAACCAGTTAATTTGACAAATGTCAAATATATAATTTCTCTCTTTCTCTCTCTCTCTTTTAAGAGAGGAAGGGAGAGGGAGAGAAATATTGATCATTTGCCTCCCATACATGCCACAACTAGGGATTGAACCCACAACCTGGGTATGTGCCCTGACTGGGAATCAAACCCACATCCCTTCAGTGCCTGGAACAAGCTCCAACCAACTAAGCCACATCGGCCAGAGCAAGCCTATATATTTTTTAATGCATCATTTTACTTTCTGGGAAAATCACAAGGAAATAAAAATTACCACATAAAGTTTATATATAGGGGTGGGCAAAAGTAGGTTTACATTTGAAAGTACTTGAAGCAGAGTTTGTTCTTGTATTATTATTAATTTATTATTGTGTTATCTATTTGTCTGTTTTGTTATTATTACCATAATCAACTATATGCAATTACTAAACTACTCATGGTGGAATTCAGATAATACATGGGTAGCTTATAAGAGCTGGGAAGAAAAACAAAGCAAGCTATGAGTATAGGAGAGGCTGGGTTGGTCTAAGAAGTGCTGTAACCTAACACTTGAGCAGAGACCCAAATGTAAGGGAGCCTTTTTGGTTCTCCACTATGTGATTCCTAACTTTAGTATTCTAATGATCGTGCATCATAATGTTACAAATAATGCCCGATTCTTTTTTTTTTTTTAATGCCCAATTCTTAACTTTGCAAACATTAGATCCACTAAAAAAAATTTAGTCCAAATGCTATTATCTGACCGAACTTCAACCAAACCCCCCAAACTCCTACCCAAAACCCTGTTAATTTTTCTTTGTTTGATGCTAAAATAACATAAATAATGGTACACTCATATGTGAGAACACAAATATTAGAATTTGTTCATAGAATAATTTAGAGATTGCAAAGATGACTCTGATATATTAAGTGATACATATGATCCATTTTTAGCTAAACAATATATATGCATTGAAAAAAGTCTAGGAAGATTCACATTGAGAGGTGGCTGTAGTATGGAGCAAATGGAACTCTTATACACTGCTAATGGCAATGTAAAATGGTCCACTTTGAAAAAGGACATGGCAATATTTTAAGAAATTAAACATATATTTACCATTTGGCCCCACACACCAATTATTCTTAGGGAATAAAAAAGAACTTAAGCTGAAACCGATTTGGCTCAGTGGATAGAGTGTCGGCCTGTATCTGAAGAGTTCTGGATTTGATTCCGGTCAAGTGCATGTGCCTTGGTTGCAGGCACATGCCCAGTAGGGGGTGTGCAGGAGGCAGCTGATTGACGTTTCTCTCTCATCATTGTTTCTAACTCTCTATCCCTCTCCCTTTCTCTCTGTAAAAAAATCATTAATATATATATATTAAAAGAAAAAAAGAACTTAAAATAC
>PVJN01038336.1:0-20384 GCA_004026805.1 Lasiurus borealis
CCCTGCCACTCCAGGAAGAAAGCCTTCCTGCGTGCAGCGGGAAAGAGGGGGCCATGTGTCTGGAGTCTCTACTTTGCTCAACCAGAGGGGAGAGAGTGGGAAGAGTCTTGATTCAAATACCACAAACTTTCTTACTGAAACTAAGACTCGCTTTTCTGGCTCAGAATAAAATTCACCTTTCTCAATGAGTTTCCATAGATTTTCTTAAAGGAGTGTTTCTTCATCGACTGTTTGCCCTTAGGACCATTTTCTGAGGTTTTCAATAGCTGAACTTTCAAAAATAATTTTCACCCATTTTGGTGGAGATCAAGTCAGCAGACCTGCTTATGCTGTCATACCAGAAATCTCTCTCCACTAGTTTCCAGAGTTCTTTATATGTTGTGCATAAAGCCCTTTCTTTATTAAAGATGTGATTTGTAAATATTTCCTTCCAATATGTTGGTTGTTTTTTTTCATTCTCTTAAAAGTATCTTTTGATGAGCCAAAGTTTAGTACTTTGATGGAACTCCAATTTATCATTTTTTTCTTTTATGGGCTGTACTTTTGGTATATCTAAGAAATCTTTGCCTAATTTAAGGTCACAAAGACTTTGTCTTACTTTTTTTTCTTCTAAAAGTTTTATAATTTTAGGTTTTATAGTTAGGTTTATGATACATTTTGAGTTAAAAAATTATATATGGTATGAGTTCATTTTTTTAAAGGGTCAAAGTATTTTTTGTTTTGTGAGGATTGTTTGCTATTCTTTTTTGTTGTTCTATTTTGTTTTTGCATATGACAGCCAATTGTTTCAGTACATTTATTGAAAAGATTTTCCTTTCCCCATTGAATTACCATAGCATCTTTGCCAAAAATCAGTTAACTGAATATGTCTCATTTGATTTCTGGACTCATTATCCTTGATTGAGCTATTTGTCCATCTTGATGCCAATACTAGAATATCTGGCTTATGGTAGCTTTATAATAAGTCTTGAAATCAAATAGTGTAAGCCCTAACTCTGTTCTTTTTAAAAGGAATTTTGGCCACTTTATTATCTTTTTGCATGTCTATGTACATTTTAGAGCTCACTTGCAAAACTCACTTATCAATAGTTTTTTGTTTGTTTTGTTTGTAGATGTCATAGGATTTTCCACATAGACAATGTTGTCTGCCAATAAAGATTTACTGTTTTCCAATTTGGGTGGTTTTCTTCCTTTTTCATAGCTGATTATAATGGCTAAAACTTGCATTGCAATATTGAATAGAAATGGGTAGTAAGAGCAAACATTCTTGCTTTATTGCTATTGGAAAACATTAAGTCATTCACAATTAAGCATGATGTTAGCTTTAGGGTTTTTTGTAGATGCCCTGTTAGAAAATTCCTTTTTATTCCTAGTTTTAGGAATTTTCCTCCTGTTCCTAGTTTGCTCAAGAGTTATGAGAAATGAGTGGCTAGATTTGTCAAATGCTATTTCTGATTCTATTGCGTTGATCATACAGTTTTTCTTCTTTTAGTGGGGTATATTGATTTTCCATTGTTAAATCAATCTTGTATTCCTGAAAAACTCCACTTGGTCAGATGTGTTATCTTTTTAGAAATTATGTCCACTTTGCTAAAATTCTATTTAAATTTTTTGTCTATGCTCAGCCAGAGTGGTGGGAGCATTGCCTCATGCACTGAAAGGTTTGGTTCCTGGAGTGGGGAAGAGGGAGGGTATATGGAAGGCAACTGATCAATGTTTCTCTCTCACATTGATGTTTTTCTCTCTCCCTGTTCCTCATCATTGGGTGAGGATTAAAATATGTAGAATATTTTACAAGCACATCATTGGGTGAGGATTAAAAAACATTGTCTCTTTGATTAGCAAGGGTGTTGGGCTTTAGTTTTATTTTCTTTAGTTTGCCTGATTTAAGTATCAGAAAAACGCTGGCTTCGTAGAATGAGGTGGGGATTTTTCCCTCTTTCACTTGCTGAAAAGTATGAATTGGTATTATTTTTTACGTTTGGTGGAATTTAGCAAGGAGCACAGCTGACACTACAGGTTTGTTTGTGGGAAGGTTTTTAACTAAAAGTTTCATTTCTTTAATAGATATAGCACTATTCACACTGATAAGTTCTTCTGGTAAGAACTTGGTTTATTTGTATTTTTCAAGATGTTTGCCCATTTCATCTAAATGATAAATTGGCATAAAGTTGTTTATAAAGTTTAATATGCTTTTAATTTCTGGAGACTATGGAATGACATTCCTCTCTTATTCCTGATGGTCCTGTGTTGCCTTTTTATTTCTATCAGTCTGTTTGGCTAGCAGTTTGCCAATTTTATTGATTTTTCTCAAAGAAGAAGTCCTTGGTTTCATTTTTCTAATTTTCCCATTTTTATTCCATTGATTTCTGATCTTATGCTTATTACTTTCTTTTTCTGCTTACTTTGCTGTTAACTTGATCTTTTTTTTTCTGAATATTTAAGATGAAAGTTGAAATCACAGATTTGAGACTTTTGTTCTATTTTAAAATAGGCAGCTAGTGTTATAATTTTGACTCTTAAGTATTACCTTATCTGTAGCTAATCAATTTCAATAGTTTTCATATTCATTCAATTCAATATATTTCTAAGCTATTTTTATTTCTTCATTAGAAGCATGTTGTTCAGTTTCCAAATATTTGGGGATTTTCCAGATCTGTTATTGATTTCTAATTTTCCTTTTTCTTTTGCCAGAGAATATACTTCGTATGATTTGAACCTTTTATTGTGACTTGCTTTGTAGCCCCAAATATGGTCTCTTTTGGAAATGTTCTGGATGTACATGAAGACAATGTGCATTGTGCTACTAGGTGGCGTGCTAAGGCCAAGTAGGTCAAGATGGCTTATAGTGGCTTTCAATTCTTCAAAATACTGATTTTCTGTCTACATATTTTATCAATTATTGAAGGTCTTGAAACAGGCAACTATATGTGTGGGTTGGTTATTTTTCTCTATGTAGTTTATCAGTCTTTTCTTCACATATTGAGAAATTAATATGCACATAAGCATTTATGATTATAATTTCCTCTTATTAAACTGATCCTTTATCATTATAAACAACCACGCTAATCCTAATCTTGGCAATATTCTCCAGTTCTGAAATCGAGCTGTTTACTATTACTTCAGTTCATATGCTTTCTTTAAATTACTGTTACCATGATATATTTTCTATACATTTTTATTTTAAACCTAGTGTCTTTATACTTAAAGTGGGTTTGAGTGGGCAGCATATAGTTGAGCCTTTACTCAGTGTGACAATTTCTCCCTTTTTATTGTTTACACCATTTACAATCAATGTGATTTTTTATATAGTTGGGGCTTACCAGTAAATCTATTATCTTGCTATTTATTTTATGTTTTACCTTTGTTCCCACTCCCCACCTTTTTCTTCTTTTGCTCAGATTAACTGAATACTTAATCCCATTGTGTTTTTGTTCTTGTTGTTGGCTTATTAGCTACAACACTTCTTTGTGGGGAGGGGGTGTTACCTTACAGTTATACAATGCATCTTTTAACTTATTGCCGTTTTCCTTCAAGTAACATTATACCACTTCATGTAGCCTAAGACTATTACTATACTATACCTCCATTTCCCCTTCCTAAACTGTGTAGTTATGTTTTACTTTGACATGTTATAAACTCCACAATAAATTGTTACTATTTTTGCTTTCAGTAGTCAGTTCAAAGAAATTTTAAAATAACAATATAAAAGTTTTCTATTTTATTCATGTTTACTATATTTCCACATGGCTCCTATCTAATAAGAATAATATGCAAATTGACTGTCACACCAAGACACAAGATGGCCACCCCCATGTGGTCAAAGATGGCTGCCCCCAAGTGGTCACAATATGGCCACCACAAGATGGCCTGCAGGGGAGGGCAGCTGGGAGGGACCAGACCAGCAAGAGAGGGCAGTTGGGGGAGACGAAGCCAGCAAGGGAGGGCAGTTGGCGAGGGGGGCAGTTTGCACAGACCTGCAGGGGAGGGCAGTTGGGGAGTCCAGGCCTGCAGGGGAGGGCAGTTGGGGAGTCCAGGCCTGTAGGGGAGGGCAGTTGGGATCAAGCAGTCCTGGATTTGAGAGGGATGTCTGGGATCAGGCCTAAATGGGTGGCCGGACATCCCTCAAGGGGTCCCAGATTGGAGAAGGTGAAGGCTGGGCTGAGGGACAACCTCCCCAAAACCTCCCGTCGTGCATGAATTTCATGACTGGGCCTCTGGTTATTTTGTATCTGTTTGAAAGACTTTTAAAAACACTTCTTGTAATACAGGTCTGCCACGATATAGTCATTTAGCTTTTGGATATTTGAAAAAGCATTTGGCCTCTTTGAGAGCTATCTTTGTTGAACACAGGGATCTAGATGGCAGGTTCGGTTTAGTTCTTTCTATATTAAAGATGTTGCTCCACCGTGTTGCAGTTCCCACTGTTTCTGATGAGAAGTTTCCTACCGTTTTTATCTGAGCTCCTTTGCTGTGTGTAACATGCACTGCCCCTCCCCAGGCCATTGTCTTTTATTACTGTTTAAACTAACTTAAGATGTGCCTTGGTGCAACTGTCTTTATGTTTCTTGTCCTTGAATTCATTAAGCTTCTTGGATCTGTGGATTTATAGTTTTCATCAATTTTTTAAAAAACGTTGGACATTATGTCTTCAAATGACTTGAAGGACAACGAAAACACAAAATAAAAATATTTTCCATACCTTTTCCTTTCTCACACCCACGTCCTCTTCTCTGTTTACCAGGCTGCCTCAAGTGCCCTGTTTATGGAAGCTTTGGCCACTGCTTGTCATGTTTCACTCAAATAGTTCGGAGTTTTTACTGGTAACTCTTCAAGTTCTTTAACCTTTTCTCTTGCTTTCTACTCCTTGTTAATTCCACTCGGTGCATTTTTTAAAATCTCAGGTGTATTTCTCATCTTTCATGTTATTTTCTCATCCTTTTTATATCTTCTGTGCCTCTACTTAACATGCTCAATCTCAAGTCTACTTCTTGACCACTCCTTTCTTGACTACTTGGCATGTAGTCAATACCTTTTTGTACAAACAATAATTGTATTAATTGTGTCATTTCTGGGCCTGTTTCCTTTTCTTCTCCCCCGCCTCCCCTTCTCTTAGTGGTTATATTTTCTGACTTTTCACATGCCTGGCCATATTTTATTAGATGCCAAACGTTTTGAATTTTACCTTGTTACATATTTAACATACCTATATCCCTAAATTCTTGTACTTTATCCTAGGAGATTACTTATAAATGGTTTGATACTTTTGGGCCTTTAGATCATGGCTAATTTTGCTTTCCTACTGAAACAAAATATGTCAGACTCTTCTATCCAGAGCCCTCTGAATTACAGTTTTCTACTCTGGCTAGCAGGAACACAAACTAGGCGTTGCTTTGTGTGAACTCTTATCGTGATTCCTTCTGCAGCCTCAGCAGTCTGCTCCCCTGCATACAGTCCCACAGGGGACCCTCTTCAGATCCCTCCGCTTTCCGTCTGTGCAACGCACTCTTCTCTTGTACTCTGCCCTCTGAGCTCCCCCGCCCTTAGCCTCTCTGGACCCTGACTGTTTCCTCAGCTCCAGGAGACCTCTGGGCTCGGCTGTGGTGCTCTCTCCCGGAGCTGCAATCACCTGGGGCAAGCACAGGACTCAACCCATTTGCTTTTCTTCTCTCCGAGCCCACTGCCCTGCAGTGCTGGATGTCTAGTGTCTTAAAACTGTTGTTTTATATATCTTATCAGGAATTATTTTATTTTTTTTCAAGTGAGATTATTCCAGTTCCTGTTCTTCTATCAAAGGTCAAAGTAAATGTCAAAACCATTTCAAAGGCAAGGTTTTTATTATAATGTTATATGATCACTTTTACGGAAGGGGAGTGAAGATGCCACTTCTGAAGAGATACAGTTATGTTCTGAGGGGAGAAAACCAACAAACATTCACCTCTCGGAGATTTGAGCTCCAATTCCAGTACTGCCAACTCAGCAAAGCACCAGCCTCTCTGATTCCCAGTTCTCTCATCGGTATAACAGCACTAATAATATCCACCTCCTAGGTTGTTGAGGTCTGAATGTGATGTAAGCAATTTGTTATATGTCAGAGGCACCTTATATGTGTGGTTTCCTTCTTTTCCCCCTAAAAGTATGATAAGAAGCTATTTGTAAGGGACCTATCTCTATTGATAAGAATGATCCCAAGCCTTTCCCTTTCAAATATCTTCAGATCCTCTCTGTTACAGGAAAAAAATAATCCTAATGTGCTATTAAAAAAAACATACACAAAAAGTAACCATAGGAAAACTGCCTATGACTTTTACCTTGTGAAAACGAGTGGGAAGGAAGAGCCTGTGTCCTGCCCTGTCTACTTCTGGTTTGGATTTGGCAGTTTTTTAAGTGGGGAACAATTCAGAATTCCAGCTGTGTCAGGAAAATGCAAACAAATGAAACAGATGACAAATCATTTCTCGAAGACCTGGAGCCAAGCTGGCTTAGCTGCTGGAGTGGCAGTAGAAGCCAATTTCCCAGAGTATTTACAAAATCATTTGTAAAAATAATATCTTCCAGACTTTTATGGAGAGGGCTAAGGACAGACTTTCAGTGTGCAGATGCCACTGAGTTAGCATGTATTCAACAGGCAGTTGCTGAGACTACCATCTCCCACCATAACCCTCCCCAAACCCAATTTAGGCAAAAGTTGCGGGGGGTGGGCGTTGGGGGGGGGAGAATAAGCTGTGGTCTCTGCTCTTCGAATATATACCACAATCTGAAGAAGCAACAGGAGAGCACACAGCTAATCAAAATCAATGGAATGTGTTTTGTGGCGAGGGGGTGGGGGGGGTTGGTAACTTGCAAACTGCTTCAGGAAGACAGAGATAAAAGATCAGCAGAACCTTCGAAGAGGAGATGCTGAATATTTTAGGATACATACAACATAGAGAGGGAAGGAAAAGGGAGCTTTCAAGTCAAGGGAGGGAGGCATACCCTGGGAAATGAATCTGAGGCCTGATCTACGTAGGACTGGAATGTGTCCATTAAAAATGTTTATAGCTAAAAGAATCCTTTACTAATACAGTCTTGAGCTATGGAGGTTTGTGTTCTCTAAACGCTCTGAGGTATGTGGTTACTGGCTCAAGAATATCATCTGGGAGGCAAGCTCCCTCCATTTTTCTGATCTGATATCTTTGACACGGTAGTTTTTCATCTTTGTATTTTTCACCTCATATTTGCAAGATTGTAGCCACAGATCCAGATCCCGTTAACTGGTGTCCTGAACAAGAAATCGAGTGCTTTAATCAAGGAAGAAAAAATTTTCCAAGAGTTCCCCGGTTTTCCACTCCATCTTATTGGCCCCAAATGGGTCTTGTGACCATTGTCAGAGAAAAGGTTGGAAACATACCTGGACAAGAAGAAAGACGTGACATGAAAGGCCTAGAAAAAAATATAATCCCTCCCCTGGGACTCAGCAATTTGCTGCTTTAAACAAAATCAGTGCTTGATCAGCAAGGAAGAGGATTAAACAGTCAGGAGTTGGGCAATTAATAACCTACTGCATTCCCATTTTTTGAACATTAATCCAAGTTACAGGAATAGTTCTAGCGAGAGAAAAAATAAAGATGCCGATGATTCAATTATCCCTCCAGTTTTTAGATTTATTTATCCTGATCTCCTAGGATTTAAGAGAACCTTACTATATCTCTGAGAACCACGAGCTCTCAAAAACTGCAGGCTCAGACCTAGATGTGACTGAGTTTCTGTAGTTTTGAAGAAATTTGTAGTTTTCAGGTTTGCAAGGCCAGAGTTCACCTACATTACAAATTAATTTTCAAAAGGATGATTAAAAACTTTACTCATATAAAACCTCTCTTAACACATTCAGTACATTTATAACCTAGGGGGGAAATAACTGCTGTCTTTTCTTAAGCATCATAAGGCCTTCCACTCATTCATCCCACCAACACCGACTACTGTGACTAAGCCAAGCCCCTGAGTAGTCAATACCTCCCATTGACCACTGGCCTCCAGGCAGGTTTCTATTTGTAACAAGGCTGCAGACACGACCCCTGCCTTCTTAATGCTGGGGAGGATCCCTTTTCTCCCCCTTCACAAACTGTCTCTTCAGCACACCAAGTTTGACAGCATACACCTGCCATACTCTTACTCTGAATGAATCCCTCAGGCTCACTTCTGAGGGAAGAGGAGAAGAGAAGCGACCTCTTTTTCTATAGACTCAACAACATTCCTGCAGGCTCTTCCCTGATCAAGGGTCAGCCAATGTCGCCCCTCCAATTCTCCTGAAGCAAAATAGAAAATACAGGATGGGGCAAAAGTAGGCTTACAGTTGTGAGTACATGGAACACTGAGGTTATTCTTATATTATTTTCCATAGGAATAATTGGAAACTTACTTTTCCCCACTCTATAAGTACTTCTCTAACTGCAGAAATAAGTGGAAAGATGTGGTAGAAAAGTACGGGCTTGGGGAGGTAAAGAAAGACACAGAGGGGAAGGGGGGAGACTTGAAATGTGTTTATTGTATCTCCTCACCCACCCCTTTTTGTCACCCCATCATGCTTTAAACCTTTTTAGACTGTTGGCATCAATCCCTCTCTGTAGCCACAGGGTCCTTTTGTGGACCAAATAATCTAAAAGGAAAATGCACTTAAGGGATTGATTGATGACTGAGAAGTTTAACAGGCATTGAGGAAATGGGGTTCAGAAATTGCCTGGTCTAAATTCAAGGGCAGAGGAAAGTAATACTGCAGGGTGACCTCAGCCAATACAGGTCCACAGGCCACTGTGCAAGCCTGGACCTCCTCACCCTGGAGATGCTGAGGCTGGCATAGCCTGGGGGTTTCTGACAAAACTAGAATGCTAGGCTCTGGAGGGAGAAGGTAGCGGTGGGCAACAGACTAAACAACAACAACAAAACGAACAGGCAAACACAGTGGCTTGTGTGCTGGAAAAAGTACAAATTGCACGTGGCCTGCTGCTGCTGCTGTGGACTAGATAGATAGATAGAGTGTTATTACTGGGACTCTCAGGTTTGCGAGGATAAACTCCAATGTTTAATTTCACTTAGGGAAATAATAGAGAAAGCAGTAAGAAATAGCAAAAGTGTTCTGTCTCTTCCCTGTTACCACACAAGAGTCAGATGATGATATAGGGCTGCTGAGAAGAGACCGACTGTCCTGGATTTAAAGGGCCCGCAATACAAGTGAACATCCTTCTATGTCTGTATGCATAATCTGCAGTTATCCTCCATCCCTTCCTGCCTAAGAAATACATCAAAAGTCCCTAAACATGGAGATGTTTCCTTCAGAGCCCCCTCCCCCAACCCATCCTCACAAACACACAACAGCTGTCACCAAAGGGAGTGATAGAGCACTCTCCTTCAGGACGCATAGCTGCAGACTGTCACACAGCCCCAGAAGAAAGGCATGAAGAAGCGGGATGAGGAGTGGGGAAGGGCAAAAAGTGGTCAGACATAAAGATTCCAAGGCCGGGAAAGAGGGGAAGAGCAAGCTGGGGATCGGGTGGAGGAGAGAGGCTGCCACATCAGAGAGCAAGACAACGATTAATTAATTCTTTCCTCCAATAAAAGCCACTTACTTCTCTTTCAGTGTGAAACAGTACACACTCCGACTCCCCACGCTGCAGCCCAACGACACACGCCACATCATGGCTAAGCTCCTGCCTCTCCACTTCCAGAGGTCACCTGCCATTGTCAGTCACATTTCTCTGTCGTTACTCTTTTCACACTACAGAGCTATTATAGTCGCCTGAGGGCATAGCTTCAAACCGAAACACAGCCTCCACACTGAGGTCACCCTATGTTATTAGCTAAGGGAAGTACCACAGGGCCCAAGCCCGGCCTTTTCATCTCAGTCCCTGACACCCCTTTCCTTGCTAATTCTACAAGAAAGATTTGCAAAGCGAGCTAAGGCATCAACAGGACAAGGCTATGAAGAGGAAGGCACAGGGCTAAGGTAACTATACGAATAGGCTCTTGGCATCTGCAATTAAGTTAACCCTACTTACTTCTCGGTTTCTGCCCACTCTTACCAAAAAAAGAAAGAAAAAGAAATTTCATTTTGATTGGCGGGTGTGACTCAGTGGTTGAGCCAGGAGGTTCCAGTTTGATTCCCAGTCAGGGCACATACCCGGGTTTCTGGTTCAGTCCCCAGTAGGGGGCGTACAGGAACCAGCCAATCAATGATTCTCGCTCATCATTGCTGCTTCTATCACTCTCTCTCCCTTCCCCTCTGAAGTTAATACATTATGTATATAAACAATATTCATTTCTTATATTTTCATGTTTGTTTTTCTTGGTCACTCATTTCCAGTTAAAATTCTCTATCTGAAAATGAATATGGAGGAGACAGTCAGCAACAGTTCAAGGTGCTGGGGGAGAAAAGTTCAACAGGTATCTTAGCGAGATCACAGTTCAGGAATGAACACTTTGCCTTCATGGAACAAAACACCATCCATGTAAGCATGATTTTGTTGCCCTGTCAAACTACTTTTTACTTATACAAATGAAAATAAATCACAGGGAGCGTTCAAGGACTCTGAACTTGGTGGCTTCTTCGATTCAAAGGTAGCAAAAACATGGGGCACTGCTCCCTGGGGGTGTGCACCCTCTGCCCTGCCTGGAGGACGCCACCATGGGAGGATGCCACGTCAGCAAGCGATGAAGCTCCCAGAGGGCCAGGGAAACTGATTCTCATTAACTATGCATTGGCAGAGGCTCAGAAACTCCGGGATGTGGTGAAATACACGCAGAAGGAATTTTGTCAGCATTAACAACTAAATCAAATGCTAGCCTAGACACAATCCATAAGGAGACAATACTCAAGCCCAACAAGAAAACACTGCGTGACAATGAACCAATTTGGGTTTCATCACAAAAGACATGTTCATTCTAGAAAAAAGCAAACTGTAAAATCTAAGACCAAAGAATAAAATTTTAAATTAATAACAATTGACTAAACAACAAATGAAGGCAAAAAATAAACTCGGTATCAGTTGAGTGACAATATTTAGAGATCATGAAAAAGATGATAGAAGTAAACATGGAATTTATAAAAGACATAACTGAACCAAAGTTTTATTGCAGAAATGAGTAATAAAATGTACTTAAACTCTCTGATGAAAAACTGATAGGAATCCAACAGATTTGAGACAATCTGTTATAAGTTCAGTTGGTACTTGGCTGGTACTAACTCTAGGATTTTATTAATATAGGAAATGGCAATGAAACAACCATAATACTACTAATTACTCCAATGCACTGTTTTCCAATTGACATAAAGATATAAGAAATGTAAGAGGGCATATTAATGTTTAATACAATCAGTTCTGGTGGGAAGTTACCATACGCCAAATTTCTTAAGCGTATAAATGGACTAAAAACATATTTTGGAATGGAGACATATATTTGACTTTATTTATGATGCCAAGTTGTCAGTCAATACCTGATTAGTTAGAGGTAGAGAGAGATTCATTTTGATTGTCATCAGGAACACAAAAATACTTTCTTTGTGTTTGCTCAAACAACTCCACTTTGCAGTCGGTCCCAAGCAAGTCAAACCCGCCGTCTCTATTCACCAGTGCAAATCAGTTATCATTCAAGCTGTACATTCACTACTGTATTCGGCTCATGATGGTTATTTCATTTCACATTTTATATAAAATAAAATATGACTGTCATGTGTAAAAAAAAGAAATAAAACAGTAAATCATAGAAATGCACCTTTTAAACCAATAAAATTTCACCAATCCCATCATATATCAGCAGAATTTATCTTCCAATATCATATGTTTTTAATGTCAATAAAAACAACTTATGGATGAAAATGTCTTTTCTTTGAACCAGCGGGAAGATGTTTAAAGTTTCTAAATGGAGAAAATGAGGTACCGGCAGCAGAGCTTTTTTCACTGCTGTCATGCTCCATTTTACAAGTAAACCATTACTAATCACCATTTTGATTCCAGTGAATAAAAACTTAGAACTTAATTTATTAATCAATTTTGAAATCTGAAACCAAAATGATCTTTTAAACAGTACTGCCTAAGAGACAAGTCAATTCTGAAAAGTTAACCACAATGCAAAATGTCGCCCAAATTAAAGAGTCGCTCTCTGTTACCATGGCACCAGAGTCTGTCTTGTTGTTGGGTTTCAATTTTCCATAACAACCAAAGGTAGGGTTACATGTAAACAGAAATGTACAAGGCTTGATGAAATTGAATATGGAGGATTAAGCATTTTTAAAGTCTAGGTTATAATTCTTGTTGCAACACAAGTTCCACTGCATAATTAACTTACAATGGCTTAAAACTTTTTGGCAACAAAATTATATTTAGAAAATATACCATCACCCCTATATTAACTGTAGACATCACAACCACTTAAGCCTCTGATTAACTTAGAAAAGTATAACTTTACCCTGAAAAACCCCCTAAGAGTGATATTTTTCAATCAAATCTGTCTTGCACTAACTCATAATCAGCAGTGACGGATTCTGTCACTTCTTTATTCTAATAGGAGTAAAAATGGTGACAATGGTTTTTTGAAAAGGCTAAAGAACCTGAATGCCATTAGTTACATAGTGAACTCTTAAGCAACCACTGGATTTTTACACTTTTTAGTTGTAAAACATCCACTGTGTCAGTGAAAGAGCTGAGAGGAAACAAAACTGCCAAACCTGCCCAAACTATTTTTGTTTCATAGAATGTTGATCCCTTCTAAGTCGACAATGGCATACAGATTTAGCTATGAAAAATGTAGTCCTTATAAGTGAAAGCAAACATAACAAACCTATAGGAGGTTTCAAAGTAACTTCATTTGCTTTTAAATATTTAAGTGTAATGCTTCTGCAAAGGATTAAACCATCCATTTCAATTTTATCATTTATGTCAATTTCCATTTGTACCTAACCTTCTATCAGCACATAGGTTCCCTAGGCCGCAAAACAGACCAGCTGACCATGGAGAGAGATGAGGGAGCCCGTGGAAGAAGAGTGTGGATGCCACGGCATTTATCCAGACAGTAAGAGACCCGCCTCTGAATCCCTGAAGTAAGAATGGCCACTTAAATCGCTCTACACTAAAGCAGCATTGTCTTTGAAGAGTCACTTCATACCCATAACATTTCACTACTCAAGTTACCAGTTTAAAAGTTCCAAAACATACAAACCAATTCCATGTACCCATGAGCCTTGTATCCTAAAATGTAGAAATATTCTCAGTTTTAACCAAGAATTATACTGGAATGAACTAAAATCATTATTTAAAGTAATTTTAAGTATATCTTATTTTTTACATAGATTATTTAATATTGCTTGTTGACATAATTTAATCAATAATATATCATAATGTCAACCACTACAGTGATCTAGAATCAGATTCTGGCTACAGAGGGAGCTTAATTATTAAGCAACACCTTCCTAAAAAGCTTCTGTATTTCTGATTGGTAAGAAAAACAAACAAACAAAAAGAACATCTCTCACTGAAATAACACTGAAATTCAAGCTCGGGCCCCCTTCTTTTTGTTCAACATAATTAACTCTTCAGGATAAAATAATGGAACGTTAAGACACATTAATAAATTACAGCCATCTTCAAGAAAACTCGATGGGCAACTCTGGTGGTACAGTCGTGTATCTTGGATCCAACCTAGGGATAAAATCCTGAAAGTGTTTAGATGCACCAGTACCAAAAACATCAAGGACTTTTCGGTTCATGACAGCAAATCTGTAAAACAGAGGACACAGTAAAGAAGTATTTAATGAGTTTATAAAATGAGATGATTCACTCTACTTGACTTATGAGATGAAAAAGGAGAAAAGGCTGACATGGCAAAAGACTCACTGGCAGACTCTCTGATACTCTTCCTCAAGGTGCACTGTCCATATTTTCTTTAAGGAGATACTAATCGCCAGGCACCCCAGAGATTACCATCATTCTTTCAAACCCTTTCTAATAGATAATGTCAAACAGAAAAATACATTCGTGGCCACTTTCTGATGGATGAAATCACAAAGAACTAAATCAACAACAAATGGGCTAACATTTACTGAGGCAAAGATATTAAATGTAATTTCTCTCATAAGTGATTTTAATGTCTTGCAACCAACAGAAAACACATCCAAATGGGTAAATATTTAATAATTAAAATATAAACAGCACACAGGTTTTCAAAATTCTAATAGGCTCACCCTCATTTAAAGCACACCCTCATTTTATTCGTCAGCTAACCTAAAAGATACAAAGTTTTTAAAAGACACAGATTTAGCTGCTGCGCAGGAAGGACTGTGTCTCTGGGCCTTCCACAGCACTTCCTTCAGGAGAAGACAGCAGTAAAATTCACTTCAAGTCATCAGTCAGCATAATATTTCTAAGCTAAAAGGAAGTCTCAAGCCAGACTGCTGGGCTCCTATCACAGGTCCTTCGTTTACTAACTGTGTGACTCTGGAAAGCTATTAACATCTCTGTGCATCTCAGATAGGTAAAATCGGGGTGTTTTTAGTACCTATGTCATAGTTATTTTAAGGATGAAATACACATGTATGAATATGGAAATTGTATGTGTACATATGTGTGTACCTTAAAACCATCTCTGGGACATAATGAGCACTATATAACTGTTTGCTATTATTACTACTAATAGTGGTAATATTAATAGCAGCAACAATTTACTAAGTATCTATTAAGTGCTGGTATATTAAGATTTTCCTACAACCTTACAAAGTATGTATTATTGTTTCATGGTAGAAAGAAAAAAAACTGAGGTTCATGAGGATAAACAACTTCCTCACAATCGATACAGCTAAAGGTATCAGAGCTGACAAACCTAGGCCTATCCGACTCTAACGCCCATGGGTCTTTCTAGGAGGTCAAGCTGTCTCCCAAAGAATTATATTAAGATAAGAAAATGCTAATGAAGACAATAAAAAATAAGATAATACAGATAAAGGACAGTATGGTTACAACATTAGGGAAAAGAATACCATTGTCTTTCCAAAATAGAAATCAGTTCATTGTTAGGCATGATTTCTTATGAAGCTGTTTAATAGATCAGACATTTTAAAAGTGAGACTTAAGTATATTATGTAGCAACTAATTTGCAAATCAACATGATATTAATCTACAACACTTAAAATATCTAAAAAAGATAGGGGAAAAGTAATCAAAATAATGTTCACTAAAAGAATGCCCTTTGTTATTCTTATTAAGCTGGTCATATTTTACTTATATCTAGCTATCCTAGTTTCTGAATAAAAGAATATTCCTGCAAAGAGACCAAAAGATTCAAGACCTTTCTTATGAAATAATAATAATAATCTTACTTTGTTTTTATGATCAGTTAAAACATCTCAGTCACTTACCTGCCCTTGGTGAGCCTTAAAAGGAACTTCCAGTAAGATGGCCGCAGATTCTGAACTTCCATGACAGCCTAAGATTAGAGTATTCGATATTGGACTTCCTTTAGTAAATGGCAAAGAGTATCAGCAGTCTTAGGCAACAGAGTAGTTTATCGCTATTTTTATTGCTCATTGTGTTTTAAAAATGACAATGATAACCATAATAAAAAACATGTATTTATGTTTAAGTTGATAATTATCAAGAGTCTTTGTGAATATTGCTTGGGAAATAATCATTGAGTTCAATAAGTCAGTATTATCAGGAAGCATTTACTGAATACCCATTAGGTAGCTGGCACTTCACTAGTTATAAATTTATTGCGCTAGCAGCAATACTTCATGGAAGTGCAAATAAAAATTGTCCCCCAAATTTTCCAACAGCCCTAAAACTATTAACATCAATAATGATGATTACAGGATTTAAAGAGATTGAACAATGCCTCTATTAAGCAAGATTTTTACCTTTATCCTCACTGCCTAAATAATAGTGTAGAAATGCAATTATTCTTACTTATGACTGTAATATCTTTTTTTCTAAAAGAAGTATAATTAAATTGGGCCATTCTAGCCAAGGTACTAAAGTAATAATCTACCTATAAAAATTGCACTCTATTTAAACCTAAAAATGTTGTGCTCCTAAAAAGGAAATGACACATTAAGTTAATATGTTTAATGATCTGAAACTTGCAAGCTATCTTGCTAAAAAACAAAAAAAGCATATAATGTAATAAATAAAAATGTTCCTAGGCCTTTATTTACCCACACCCCCCTATTGGTTCAATGCATATTAAAAAGAGAAATAATTCTATTTCTCATTTCAAAAAGCTATACTTACTGCCTGGAAGCAAATTGCTGTAGAGATGGAATAGATGATAGTATCTGCATGGGGGAAATAGGGAACTTTGCCTGCTTCAATGCCTTTGAAATACATTGTCTGCAAAACAAGCATAATGCGAGACTTATAAAGAAAACAACTTTAAATAGCATTAACAATGTAGTTAAGCAATATGCTCCCTATCTAAGTCTTTTTCCAACTTTTCAAAATCCAAACAATTCTTTTGAGGCTCAAATCATCTTCCACAACATTATTAAGTGTTAGCTTTCCCCCTCATGCCCTCATTTTCTTACCCCAAACCCCAGGTACCAATAATAATACTTTTCTGTAAAATTCAATGTAATTTTACTTCTACCTCTTTTATATCATTTACTCTTCAATGCTTTTGCAAAATGCTCAGGTCCTCCACTCCCTGTTATATCTATTCATTCATGCATTAAATATTTAATGGTCTTCATTTAACTATATCTGGACACTATACTAGGAGCTAGGGTCTAAAAATGAAAAAAAATGGTTAGTGCATAAGAGAAATTATTAATACACTCTACTGTGGCTGTATATATATATAGATATCACATAGCCTCATTAGATGTATGTCTGTGTATATAAATTAATAATAAATATATTTTGGCTCCCCAGAGGAGAAAGCAACTAGCTATCTAGGACCATGGAGAATTTCAGAAATGAGTAGTGCTTCTCAAATCATCTGCATAATAACAAACAAACGAACAAACCAAAAACTTTAAAATATGTCCAGTTGTTATGACTTGATACTATATAATACTAGAGGCCCAGGGCCCAAAATTCGTATATGGAGGGAGGGGAGGGTGAGTGGTCCTTCAGTCCAGCCTGCACCCTCTCCAATCCGGGACCCCTTGAGGGATATCTGACTGCCCATTTAGACCCGATTCAGGTAGGATCAGACCTAAATGGGCAGTCGGACATCCCTCTCACAATCCAGGACTGCTGGCTCTCAACTGCTCACCTGCCTGCCTTCCTGATTGCCCCTAACCACTTCTGCCTGTCAGCCTAATAACCCTCTAACCACTCCCCTGCCAGCCTGATTGATGCCTAACTGCTCCCCTGCCAGCCCGTTTGCTCCTAACTGTCCTCCCCTGCAGTCTTGGTCTCTTTTTCTTGGGCCCTCTTCTGATTAGGTCCAGTGGTAGGCCCGGAGATGCTGACTAGCATAGAAACTGACCAATCAGAACCAAATCTGGGTGAAGTGTGAGGAGTCAATGGCTGCCTAGGAGGTGGAACTTTTGACGCTGACTGGCATAGAAACCAACCAATCAGAACCTACTCTGGGTGAACTACAAAGGCAGAACCTAAGGTGGGGGCTTAGGAGAAATTTTAAGGGCAACGGCTATTTGGTGTAAGGTGTAAGTGGTTCAATTTTTTAATGACCAGTTTGGCAGTATAGTGCATATGGCTATCAGTCCAGATATAGGGATTATGTATTTTTGTCTGCCAAGAGCATATCCTCCTGATAAAAAAGGCTTTCCTCCAACCCCATTTAAGCAACCCTATTCTATATAACCTATCTATACTACTAAAAGGGTAATATATTAATAAGATCAGGCCTAAACCAGTGGTTTGATATCCCCCAAGGGGTCCCCAATTGGAGAGGGTGTAGGCTAGGCTGAGGGAACCATTCCTTCCCCTGTGCTACTAATATGTATACTGGGCTACTAATATGATAATATTAAAGAATTATTAGATTTTTCTTAATGATATAATGGTATTGTGGCTATATTTTGGTGATATTGTTGATTTATTTATTTTTAAGGAGTTCTTATCCATTAGCCTTATTCTTTCAGAAGTCTTTATCCTGAGTTGCTCATAGAAAAAGTGACCCTGGGATTTGGTTTAAAACAAATCAGTACTTGCCCTGGCCAGTGTACTCAGTTGGCTGAGCATTATCCCATGCACATGCCTGGGTTGTGGGCCTGATCCCCAGTAGGGAGTGTGCAGGAGACAGCTGATCAATGTGTCTCACATCTGTGTTTCTCCCTCTTTCTCCCTTCCTCTCTCTCTCTAATAAATAAATAAATAAATAAATAAATAAATAAATAAATAAATAATACGTTATTAAAAATAAAAATGATAAATCAGTACTTGAGAGGTTGGGGTGGTATAGATGAAATGAGATTGACCAGATGCTCTAATGTTGAAGTTGTGTAATGGGTGATGAGGGTTAATTACATTATTCTTTCACCATTTGTGTATATTTAAAAATAATACAAAGAAAGAAGAATAAATAGAGCAATTGACTTTGTTTTAATTGATTTTTATAGGATTAGAATTCACTTTAAAAAATTAGAATATATATTTTTTGCTCAAGCAACATAACAGCTATATATAATTTGGTACTCTACATGGATAAAAATGTTTGCTTACCTCCACCAATTTCGAAGCTAAATACATGGAAATTGTTGTGCTTTTATAAAACATCATTGATACTCCTGCCAAAAATCCTGAAACAAATAAGGCAAAACTCATCAGACCTTGAAGTATCTGTTATTAAATCATTTGGAAATTTAAATATAGATAAAAAAATTGATCTATAGCACTGCCTTGTTACATCAAAATCAAGGGCAGTAATATACTTAATAACATTAAAATGGGTGAGTTCTTATTATCATGTGTTTTTAAATTAAGAAATTTACCTCAGAGTTAGCAACACACATTTCTGATATATATATTATAAGAAACTTTACATTCTAAATTTAACTTTAAAACAATGGTGATTTTGCCAAACATATTAATTTTCAAAAATAATTTTAAAGGCTATTTGTATCATTTTTAATCATAAGTGAAAATAATTACTCATCTGTTCTCCTAACAGCTCAAATTATTTTTAGTGCTATCATTACACTTCTTTCCATATTATTGTCTTCATTCTATAAATGAAAAACCAAGGTGGGAGGAGACCTGGAATTCTAATAGTAGGAAAATTACCAATAAATACCCCCAAAATTGTCTACTTAACTTAAATAGTACATACAATGCACTTGTAGAAAACTTTCTTTAGTTTTTATAAAATAATTTACATGCCTAAACAAATAATAAAAATCGTTAAATATGTCACTTACCATTAGTAAAAACAGAATATTTTAAGAAATGTAATTGTATTTAAAATAGTACCATAGTCACTTCTACAATATTTTAAGATTTCATGTCCTTTTGTGACACATTTCCTAGGATTTCTGGCCTTGTAGGAGGGCAGATATACTGTGAACTCAAAACACCAGATGGCAAGAGTGCCCTGATAGTTAAACTTCAGAAATACAAAATGTTTAGACTAGTGCCTCAGTAGGGATTGTATTACAGAGAAAGGAGAAACTAAGAGATCAGATAAATTTGGAAACTATTCCCTGATTCAGTGCTACTACTGATTGATACAATAGTGATTCTTTTTTAATCATTGCTTTACCAGCTATAATAGCATGCAGTTCATCATCCAGGTTTCTGATCCAGCGCAGGAAGCAACTAGTACCCTGTGTCAAAAAGAAAATACAGTGACTTCAGTTGTTTCATTTCTAGAAAAAAAAAATGCATGTAGGTTCTACTTTGGTCTATATGCAAAATACTGGGGAAAAGTAACAATCCCACTCTAACAAGGAGAGAAAGTTGGGTAAACTACAAATCTATCAAGCCAGAATTCTATACCCAGAAATAATGTTTTTCAGTTTGAAGGTGAAAAAAGACTTTCTCAGACAGACAGAAGCTGAAAAAAATTCATCACCTGCAGACCTGCACTACCAGAAATGTTACCGAGGTAGTTCTGCATGCAGAAGGAATCTGAATTAGATCTGCAAAAAGAAATGAAGAGCTCCTGAAATGGTAAAATGAAGGCAAATGTTTAACTGCTGTAAAACTGAATTAACTGTCTAAAGCGGAGGTCAGAAGACTGTATGGCTCACTAGTTAGGTCTGCCCTGCCATTCGCTTTTATATGGTTCATGAGCTAAGATTGTCTTTTTTGCTTCTAAATAGATAAAAATAAATATAAAAATAATATATTGTGACATGTGAGAATTATATAAAATTCTAATTACAATGTGATAAAAGTTTTATTGGAATACTGCCATGCTCATTCATTTATGTATTGTCTTTGGCTGCTTTCATACAA
>PVJN01038337.1:0-20415 GCA_004026805.1 Lasiurus borealis
GGGGGGACAGTTAGGGGCAAGTAGGATGGCAGGAGATGGAAATTGGGAGCAATCAGGCCAGCAAGGGGAGCAGTTGGGGGCAAGAAGGCTGGTAGGATCATGCCTAAACCAGTAGTCAAACATACCCTGAGGGGTCTGAGATTGAAGAAGGTGCTGGAAGGGCTGAAGGACTCCTCCCTCTCCATGCACAAATTTTGTGCACTGGAACATTAATATAGTGGTATCTCGAGATACCAGTTTAATTTGTTCCATAACCTTGAGGCATGGGAAACTATGAGATGCTCGAGTTGCGGTAAACTGGTGGGTCCTGTGCAGCAGGCTGATCCATGTGATTATTCCTATATCAAATGTTGCTCGTATTTCAAGGCAAAAATCACTGGCTCAATGGCTCGTATCTCAAAAATCTCGTACATTAGGGCACTCGTATCTCCAGGTACCACTGTATATATATAATACAGGTGACATGACTTTCTGCTGCTACCACCAGAGAGCAGCACCTCAATCATAATATAAATATGATTTTAATCATAATATAAGTATCTGTATTTTCTGATGGTCTTAAGCAACCTGCTAGCAGTTCTCAATCTGTGGGTCATCACCCACAGGTTGAGAGCTGCTGCTATAGAGTCCAATTCCATCAGAAAACACAGATATTTACATTACGATGCATAACAGTAGCAAATTATAGTTAAGAAGTAGCAATGAAAATAATTTTATGGTTGGGGGTCACCACAGCATGAGGAAATGTATTAAAGGATCACGGCATTAGAAAGATTGAGAATCACTATTCTATATAATGTTTTCTCCCCTAAACTTCAAAGTTGAATTTATAAAATAGCCACAATAAGAGGTAAATAACAACTAATAATAAAGTAGAACAACCATAACAACATATTGTAATATAAGTTATGTCAATAAGGTCTTTCTCACACACAAAACATAACCTTGTACTCTCTCTCCCTTCTTTGTCATCTTGTGTTGACAGGGATGATAAAATGTCTTAAGAACTCTCACTTTTTCATTTAAATAAAGCACTTCAGCCGAAACCAGTTTGGCTCAGTGGGTAGAGCGTTTGCCTGTGGACTGAAGGGTCCCAGGTTTGATTCAGATCAAGGGTATGTATCTTGGTTGTGGGCACATCCCCAATAGGGGGTGTGCAGAAGGCGGCTGATCACTGTCTCTTTCTTATCGATGCTTCGGACTCTCTATCCCTCTCGCTTCCTCTCTTAAAATATTAATAAAATATATATTTAAAAAAATAAACAAAGCACTTTATGGCTTCTCTTTGGCATAACCAAATTACCAACATCATCACTCCCACTCTATGGGGCCATTTTTAAGAAAAATAAGGGTGAATTGAACACAAGCTCTGAGGTACCTTGCCAGAGGTCTGATAACCAAATAGCTACTACATTACTAAGGAGTGGGGAGCATCTATAGAGGAGAGACACTGGACAAAATGATGAGTCACCTGTGCAATGGGGTGGAACAATCATGAGATTTTATTATGTCACTCAGAAGGTCTTCTATTTAAAACGTATGACTTGTTTATCTCTGGAATTTTCCATTTAATATTTTCAAACTGAGGTTGACCATGTGTAACAAACTGCAGAGAGTGAAGCTGCAGATAAGAGGAAACTAGATATTGTTTACATTGCTTTAAGAGTTAATATAAAGATGAGTACAGCAATAGCAACTGTTTATTAAGACTTAGCTACGTGCCAAAAACTGTGCTAACTCCTCATCCTCATGAAAATCCTGCAAGGCAGGTAACATAATGTTCTGGCATAAGAACTCTGCCAAGACAGACCCTAGCCGGAAAAGCTGGTGACTTACCGCAAGAGGATGAGGCTTGATACACTTTAGCCAAGCAGGGCTCCCACCCTTGTTTTTGTTCAAAGTAGCTCTGTTGCAAAAAACTCCCTAGGCGCATCCTGCTTGAGGTAACTGCAAGGCTGTACAAACAGGAAATGCTTCGAGCTAAAGTTAAGTACCTACCGTTGTTTTTTTTGGCTTGTTTTATTGCTTGTTTTTTGCTTGTTTTTTAACCTATAGTGAAACTGAAATTTCTATAGCTGCATGTAATAAAACTGACCCTTTGTTAGAAGCTTGTCCAATCACAGACTGCCAAGCCCTCCTGTGTTGGGGATAAAAAGTGCTTGCTACTAGGGTTCAGGGCTCTCATTGCTCTCTGCTGTATCAGTTGAGACGTGAGCCCGGACACCAGTTCGAAATAAAGGCTTCCCAAATTTCAAATTGGACTATCTGGTGGTCGTCATTCGCGGGTCACCCCACAACAATAAAATACTAAGAAACAACATAATTGATAACATCATTGACTCTGACACTGGACCCTGAGCTTAAATTTCAACTCTCAGTATATAACTATGCACAAGGTCCTAGTCTTGCTATACTTCAATTTCTTCATTTACAAGATAGGTATAATAATACTTACAGGTATTACACACTATTCGTCCCCTTTGGAAAAGAAACTAAAATTTAAAGTGACACTACCATTATATTGAGAAAAAGTGAGGCAGTTTTTCTTAAGGAAAAGTCCATATTGTGGAGCCAGAAGACTTTTTCTGGCAAGGAAGCTTTGCCAGTCAATACCTCTATGGCCTTAGGAAAGCTTTTTCTCCATTCTAAGCTTCTCTTAAGAGTGTAATGGGACTGATACCTCCCCCACCCCAACCTCCATCATGCCCTGTATGGATTAGATGAGATAATGAATTGGAAAACACCCAGCATGAGGCTTGAAGCACCAACATTCAGTAAATGGAATCTAAATGTTCTCCTTGTAACGTTTTTCCTCCATTAAACTCCAATCAGGAAAATAGTGTTTTAAGCTAACAATGACAGAAAACTGAGTCAGCAAGTGATTGTGTAAACCAAACATATGTTTGTTTGTTCGTTTTTTTTCCTTTTCCTAGTCTTTTAGGAGACACAATCTTCTCTGAAACTGCAAATGCAATATTCACCCTGTGGAGCCTTTGTAAGATAATTTCATCTCTCATTTATTTCTCTTCTAGAATAAAACTTGCATGCATATGTTTTTTACCACCTTTCCCAGTACATACTTTTTTTTATTTTTACTATTGTTCCTTCTATTGCTCAATGTATTTTTAATTTTTGTATTGATTTATTTAGAAATATTTTAGTCTCCAAAGACCTAAGGGCATTTTTTCAATATAAAATAAAAATTAAATGGAGCACATTCACTCTCAAATACCTCTCATAGTTTCAGACACTACCTCTGACCATTTACTACCTGAATACTTTATAGTGTGATCTTAGAAGAGAAATAACTTCCCATTCAGTTTTTGATGGAGACATTGTAAGTGATTGCTGTCATGTCTGAGTACTCATGTTGATGGTGAGCACTTGCCTTATGCTCTGATATTCACCTTTGAAAACTTTACCTGGTAACACCTTGTATCACTCATATTTTTCTCTTCTACTTAGAAAGCATTTATTTACCCTTGACGATTGCTATGCAGTCTGGATTTCTCAGAGGTGAGTAGTATGGGTACATATTCACTTAGACCTATTAATATGTCTCCAGACAACTAATGTACAATTGTCATTGGCAACTACAGAAGCATACTATTAGAGCACACAAGGTGGAGCAATCCATGGTGCTTTGCAGATATGGGGAAGGCTTTGGAACTGAACTCCATCTTAACAAGTTATCACGGATTTTCCATGAAGAAAATAGCTTAAAGATACAGAATTCCAGGTGGAAGAAACAGCAAGATCAGAGGTACACGTGTGGGAATGACAGCATCACTGAGGGTAAAAAGTTAACAAATAAATTCTCTAAGACTGATGAAACCAGAGCAGAATTTATATGAGAGAAACAAAAAAATTGGGTTTCCTGTACAGATCACCAGCAACCATGCTTTTATCCATGAGTAAAGGCAGATTTCTATAGGATTAGAAAATAATAAATTATTGGTGAATTTAGAAATTGAGTGAGTTACATATTTGGATCACAGGGACTTAAAGTTTGTTTTGACAGAGATTCTACACCCGCCCCTCCCTGCCGAAGCCATTATTTTAAACCTCACTTCCTCCTCTTAACTTTTTATAAAAATATGTTTTTATTGATTTCAAATAGAGGAAGAGAGAGGGAGAGAGTGTTAGAAACATTAGTGATGAGAGAGAATCATTGATTGGATGAATCCTGCATTGGAAATCCAACCTGCAACCCAGGCATGTGCCTTGACCAGGAATTGAACCATGACCTCCTGGTTCATGGGTCAGTTCTCAATCACCAAGCCACAACAGCCAGCCTATTCTCTTAAACACACACACACACACACACACACACACACACACACACACACACACACACACATATACATACGTGTGTGTGTGTGTGTGTGTGTGTGTGTGTGTGTGTATTTCTTATTGATTTCTGAGAGGAAGGGAGAGGGATAGGGAGATAAAAACATTAATGATGAGAGATAATCATTGATTGGCTACCTCCTGCCCTCCCCCTACTGCGAGGAGTGGGGGAGTTGAGCCTGCAACCAACCAGGCATGTGTTCTTGGCTGGAATTGAACCTGAGACCCTTTAGTCTACAGGCCAACACTCTATCCACCGAGCCAAAGCAGCTAAGGTTATCCTCTTAATTTTTAAGTTAGAGTCAACAAGCCTTAGCAGTTCCTGGCACTTTAAGTGCTGCCACTTTACAGCTCCACTCTCATCTTTTTTACAAATTCTTTATTGATTAAAGTATTCCATATGTCTCCTTTTCCCCCTATTGGCCTCTGCCCAGCCACTTCCCCCTGCCCCAGCACATGTCCTTATCCTCCTAGTGTCTGTGTCCATTGGTTATCCTTATATGCACGCATACAAGTCCTTTAGTTGATTTCTACCCTCCCCTCCCCTGCCTTTTTTCGGGGGTTTGATGGTCTATTTGATGCTTCTATGACTCTGTATCTATTTTTATTAATCAGTTTATGTTGTTTATTTGTTCTACAAATGCGTGAGCTCATGTGATATTTATATTTCCCTGACTGGCTTATTTTGCTTAGTCTAATGCTCTCCATGTTCATCCATGCTGTTGAGAATGGTAAGAGTTCTTTCTGGCAGGGATGCTACTATAACTCAGTCAGTCATTGTTTCTTTCATTCAAGTACCACTTGCATGGCAACTGCCACTCTCGGGAACTCTGTTCCCCTAATCCCAAACTTACCAGGTCTTTATACTCCTGATTATTCTTCAACTTTCTTACTCAAGTAGTGACTCCTTTGAGACAACTCTTCTCAATATCCATTGCAAATTTCCTACTTTCAAACATCAGGGTAAAGGTGTTCTGGATGCTCACAGAACTCTATGCTTCCATTAACCTGAACAGCCATTTAACATTGTATTGTTTGGGTTATTTGTCATAACAATAGGGAGTGAGCATTGTTCATTCTTTCACTTGTTTATTCACCTTTTTATTCATCAAAAATAGAGGGGCAGCACAATAGGTTTATAGCTGTTCATATGGAAAATAATAAAAAAATGAAAATTAATACAAGAATAAACTGTTTCCTGTACTCACAAATGTAAACCTACTTTGTATATCGAGGACTTCTGAAGCTAGGAACTGTGAAGAAGACAAAGATGATTTCTGTTTTCACAGAACATATAACCTAGAGTCAGAAATGAATAGACAATTGCAATAGAGCTTGGTAAGTGCTATGAGGATAGAAATACAGGATGCTTAAGGATGCATATGGGGAGAACACAACCTAGGCCAAGTTACAGGAAAGCAGAGATAAAATGAAGGAGGAGGATTTAGGAAAACTTCCTGAACAAAGTACTTCTTGAAAAAAGTATTTTCTAAGCTGAAACTCCATTCATTCAACAAATATTTGCTGAATACATATGATATGATATGCTGGGTACAATTTGAGGTGTTGGGATAGATCAGTGAACAAAAGACCAATTTCCATGTTCTGACAAGTTTTGTTTGTAGTGCAGGGAAATAGGAAAGAGATAATCTTCATACCTCATTGAATTATACAGTATGCTAGAACATGGCATGTGCTATGAATAAAAGAAAAAATACATATATAGAGAGGAAGTTAGGAGGGATTTGGAGTGTGAGAAATGCTAGGTAGGTACTGAAGAGACTTAAGTGAGGTGTTTGGGAGAGCCAGATCCCTACCACTAGACCACCAAGGAATGTCAAGCGAGATATTTGAAATGATATAGAGCACATGAGAATCTGAAGCAAAGGGACTATCATTAAAGGTCATAGGTCATTGACATTAAAAAAGCAATATATCAATCAGGGTCAAGTAGAAAGCTTGTGATATACATTAGGATTATTTGATGAGTGTTTAATGTAAGAAATATACTCATAAATTATGAAATTGGTATAAGAAACTAACAAGGATACAGAAGTGCTGAGGGCTAAACCCAGTAGAACTCCATTACCACCCTGCACTGAAGAAAGGAGTGAGCTTTTACCAGACATAGAGACAAAAGGGCTGTAGGGAGATGATGGTCTAATAGGAGTTGTGGTTTGAGGAATCAGCCAGCCTTCAGCGACCCACAGGCAGCACCCAGTGGAATTACTGCCATGAAGTTATTTTACTTCCTCCCTCTGATGTCTATCTGTTGCTCTAGATGAATGAAATCCAACTGAATAATGAAAATAGTTGGAGAGTGGTTTTGGAGGAATAAATGGAAGCCATTTACACAAGGAAATGCTGAGGAGTTTATTCTAGTGAATGAGAAGCTTATATGTAATTAATATGCTTAAATATATGTTTAATAAGATAAACAAAAATGATATGGAGTTATAAAGGGGATTAACAATACCTACTGTTGATGAAGAAGAGTGAGGACTGTAGTAGGGGTCAATAAACATTTGTCCAGATTGTCCATGAATCAGTGTCTGGGTAAAATACTATTATAACCCCAATTAAAAAACTGCTGCAATAAATTGCTCATTTGCCTTTTGCATTTCCATTTAATTGCCAATGCTATGATTTTACTGGTTAAAAACCTTCCACACCTGGTTTTCATTCCTCATGAGAAGGACCCTCTACACCAGTAGGAGCACAGAATTAGTTAATGCAATAACACTCTACAACCAATGGTGATGTGATGTTAAGGAAATGAGTCCATATATCAACTCCTCCCCATCCCGCCCCATTAAAACAGAAAATTCAGAGGGAAAAAAAGAAACGAAAGAATGGGCTTATTTTCATTGGTTTGATAGCCTCAGAATCCATGTCTCATCAGTAAATGATAATATTCATATTTATCTGGAAAAAATCAAATTACATCAAGATATCATTTTGGAATCAGAACCATAATGCAGCTGGCAATAAATGTGCTTTGACAGGATACAGACAAATCTTCTTCCTCTGACCCTGACTTATGACAATGAATAAAGCCAATGAACTAGGAAACTGGAAAAGCATAATGTCAGAGTGAGAATAGGGAGCGAAGTTGTTTCCTTTTGTTTGAAAGTTATGAAAATGCTCATTGGCTTAATGGTCAGATTTACTGATCTAATTTTCTTGACTTGGCTCTTTCTTTGTATGTTAGCTTTCTTTCTATAAAAATGCTGGATCAAAGCTTTCCATCTAGAAAATAGATAGAATTTGAATGCCTTGCTAAGCCTGAATGGAGAGTTTGCATGATTTATGAGACCTTTAAGTCACTGGAAAGAGGCTCAACGTGCACCTGTTCTTTATGTGTAAAGTTTATACAGTATCATGAAGGAGCCCATGCCTCTGGATCTCTCATTCTCTCTGAACTTTTTCTCCCTGTGGGGAAGCCCATCAGGAGCAGAAATGGCTGAAGTCTAAGAAACATCTTACCCAGGGTTTGAACTGGAGGGAGTTCTAGACAGTGTTGAGAGTCATTACTGGAGAATTGTTTCCAACTGACTACTGGTGCCAGGGGGCTATGGTGAGCCCTTGAACTAGAGCCGTCAGGTACAGTTGAGAATTGGAAAAGAAAGACAGAAATAATAATGAAGAAGTCATCAGATGTCAGATTGAAAGAAAACTTGGAAATAGTGAATGGAAGATAATTGATAAGGTCAAGGATTGTCAAGACCTAGTAGAGAGAGATGGGAGTTAGAAAAATGGTGCAAATAAATTGTTACTTTGGCCCTTACATTTCTGACATTAGGACTGTGACAGTGGCTGCTATTTGCAGCACATTCTGAACAGATGTTTTCATGTGGATTTTTAGAATGGGATTTTGAAGGGCTGTGGACCAGAGTAAAAGGACTGATGTAGTGTGAAATTAGAGTTGTAAGTGATTAACAAAATGGAAAATTTCTGCCCTGTAACTGTTAAATGACCTTGCTAGAGTATATATTTCATGGTGATATGCAAATATTAATAGCTTACAAGTAGTTAAGCATATCAGATAGACTTTCCAAATAAACCAACAAATTTGATTTGATGCAAGAACATATAAGATAGCCTACCATTACTAATATTGCTATTTACCACACAACTATTAGCTTCTTTCCTTCACAATAATCCATTTATGTAGTCAGACTACTGTAGGAAACTGTAACCCATCTCCTAACCTTTGACTGTTGAGAATAGTGGCATTGATCCAAATGATAAAGAAATTTGGTAGGAAGGGGTTTTCAAAGCCACTTTATCCTGTCACTCATCTTCTGCTTAAATTATTTTCTATAATTGTGTTTTGTAACAGAATTGTGCCTGGGAACCATGGGCCTGTCACTAGTGGGGAACCAAATGGTATCATATCTGCCTTCATGGAACATCTAATAGAAAAATACAGATAATGTAAAAGAATGAAGTGCATTTTAAAAAATGCAGTGATGTTAGAGAATCACAAGCATTATGGAAATATAGTTTGAAGTCCAATTAAAACTAGTTCTCTAAAAATGTTTTCATTTTTCAGACTCTGTTATCCAGTTCTGTTCTTATTTTACATGGACAACATAATGACTATGAATATGAACAAAAGAGGGAAGTAGAAAATGCAAACCTATTCATTTGTCACAATGACTACCTTCTATATGCCAGGCACTGAAGAGTATTAGGCCATGAGGATGAAAACTGTGTTTTTACCATGGTATCCTCTAGAATAGTACCCAGCAAAGAGCAGTACTGAATCAGTCAGGGTTATCTATTGAAATGAAATCAAGAGGATACATATACATATGACCATATGTATTATACATATTATGGGACTTGCCTCACCTGGGGATGAACAAGTCCCAGGATCCACCTTCTATAATGTGGAGAAACAAGAAAGCCTGTGGCATAATTCAGGAGCACTGAGGGCTGGGGAAAATGGATTTTTCAGCTGAGATAGAGAGAAAACTTACCCTTCCTCTGCCTTTTTGTTCTATTGATGCCCTGGATGTATTGACTGGTGCCCATGCATATTAGTAAGGAAAGTCTTCTTTAGTCAGTCAACTAATTCAGATGCTAATGTCCTCCTGAAACACTCTCACAGAGACATCCAAAACTGTTTATCAGCTTTCTAGGCATCCCTTAGCCCAGCCAAGTGGACAAAATTAACCATCTCAGGTACTTACTATGTTATTTAATTGAATGAATAAATAAATACAAGGTATTGGAAAATCAACAAGAAATAAGTTATTACTATATTATATCAAGTCTAGAAAGTAGAAGACTTTCAAAATTTACAAATGAGAACATTGGGTCTTAAATAGCTAAAATAGTTGTTTAAGATTACATTGTTAATGAAAGGGGCTAATACTCTAGGGAAGATATGCCTTAATCTATTGTGTGAAAACATAGACCTCGAGGCATAATGATGAGTTGTGGAGAAGCAAATTTCTAAAACAAGCCATGGTCATGTACTTCTCAGCTCTTTTTTTTTCCTTTGCAGGGCTTTCCTATTGTTTTGAAATTAAGGTTTACAAACTTTTAGATTTGAATATGAAATTCTCATATTTTTGTTTCTAAATCTAAACATTTAGTCTTCATTCTAAACATCCATACCAGCCTCTTCTATCAAAATGTCTTCAATGTATCAAATACATTTATTTGCCTTGAGAGTATCACATTTTTCATCTCTTTTATGTTTTCCCCATGTTAACCCTCTAAAAATAATTCCCTTCTAAAATTTCTACTAATGCTCTAAAACTTAGCCTGAAAGTTACCCTGTATATCAAGTCTTCTCTGACTTCTAGGACAGCATGAAGGATCTCTCCTCTTTGATTCTGTTAACTCTCTAAACACTCCCTCTTCCATGCAACTTACAAAATTCCCAAATGGCTTCTTGTTGCTATCTGCCAACAAGGCTTTGAGCAACTAGAAGAGTGGGTCTATATTTTATTATATTCCTATATCTTTCTCACATAGCAAAATAGTAGGCATTCAGTGACTATTTAACTAAAGAAATGATGAATAAACAAAAGAATCTGGGAATGAACAACCAAGATTATAGTGCCTGTGAATATGCATCCTTAGGAGCAAGCTCTAAAGCCACTCTACAAGGGGTTTAATCACAAGGAACAACAACTCTTAAAATCAAGAGTCTAGGCATTAGGTAGAGGGCAAGAAGATGTCAAAAATCAGCCATTATTAGAACTAGGAGTACACAAAGAAGGGTTAAAACTCATCGGAAGCAAAGGCCAGGTACTTTTGTCTCCATGTTTAATACAACCTGGGGAAATCTCAGAGGCCAAGTAGGAGGCTGTGGGAGAATGGGTGGAGAAATTATTTGTATTTGGTAGTTTCAAAATCAATTGACACAGCTCTGGGAGGAAAAGCGGGTTGAGAATTTGGTCATAAGAAGACTGACTTATGTTGTCTTTGATTCTCCTCTTCCAGGTTCTCTTAAAACCCTATATCCTTTTGCAGAGGTTTTACGATGAGTTGAATTGTTTAAACCTGCATTTGGAGACTGTTCCACTGTCACTGGAATGAATTACCCTTCTTCAATTTTGTAACCAGAGAACATCTCTTTCTCTTTGGAGCTCTTCTGGGTATTGATTTTGACTCACACTTATCATACCAAAAGAAAAAAGAAAGAAAGCTCCAAATCAATTTTTTTGTTTGTTTGTTTTAGTTGAAAGCAATATAGCTTTCAAACTAGATTTTTTTCTCCTCTAATGGAGCAAAATATACAAGGTGAGAAAAGCCTGGGATTGAGAATTTGATCCCTCAGAATTTCATTACTTTTTTTATATATCCATTTCTACCCAGTCTTAAGCAGTATTGTTAATTTTTTATCTATTCTGGCCCATGCACCCATGATTTGCTGCTATTAGGTGCCCACTAAACAGCAGTTAAACTAATCACAGCTAGAATCATGCAATGGGAGTAAGTTAAAAAATAATTAAGATAGACAATTTCCTTAATCTACTTCATTTTATGTACACCATAAATTCTGAAATCAAACTGATAAGATTCAGGTTCTGGCTCTGCCATTTACCAGCTAAGTGATCTGAGAAAACACCCCTTTCTTTGCTTCAGTAACTTTGTAGATAAGATGGCAATGAAACTATCACCTATATCATAAGGTTCCTGAAAAAATTAAATGAACTAATACATGCAAAGTGCTTGGAACAGGGTCAATATCTATTGAGATCCTTGTAAATTCCATGTATTTGTACTATTATGGAAACTTCCTTTACCCCTAATTTTTCTGTGAGAAAATTTTCCTGAAAATACAGTGGTACCTTGAGATACGAGTTTAATTCGTTCTGTAACCTTGAGGCGTGGGAAACTATGAGATGCTCGAGTCATGGTAAACTGGTGGGTCCTGTGCTCAGTGGGCTGATCCGCACGATTACTCCTATCTCAAATGTTGCTCGAATTTCAAAGCAAAAATCGCTCGCTCAATGGCTCAAAAATCTCGTATGTTAGGGCACTCGTATCTTGAGGTACCACTGTAATGTTTAAAGTGAGAATGAAGAATTTATGTATTCATTTCTTAGTTTGTATATACATTTAACTTACACAGTTACTCTGTGGTCCACTTGCCTTTATTAAAAAAAAGGCACATCCTCTTTGTTGAAATAATAATGGATTAGGCATGGGAAGACCCATAAGATAATGATAGTTCAAAAACTATGAGTAACCAAAGAGAAAACCAATGTTAAGCAATCTGAATTTATGATAGGTTTGGATAGTGAAATTTAAATTTGTAAAATATATGGATTGTTTGTACAGCTTTTCTCTACTTCATTCTACATTGAGTTCTCTGCAAAAACAGAGTCCCAGGAAAGCAGTGGATAAAACATAGACTTTGCTATTTATGTGCACCTGACCTAGAATATTTGCTCTGCAATGGTATATGAACATGGACATACCATGAAATTACTGTTAGCCTAGCTTTTCACCTTACTCTCATAATTAGACTAGAGGCCTTATGCACAAAATTCTTGCATGGTGGGGGTCCCTTCAGCCCAGCCTGTACCCTCTCAAACACGGGATCTTTCAGGGGATGTCTGACTGCTGCTTTAGGCCCAATCCTAGGGATCTGACCAAAACCAGCGGTTGAACATCCCTCTCACAATAAGGATTGCTGGCTCCTAACTTCTTACCTGTCTACCTGCCTGATCACCCCTAACCACCTCTTCCTGCTGGCCTGGTTGTTCCCAACTGCCCACCTCCTGGCAGCCTGGTTGCCCCCAATTGTCCTCCCCTGATGACTTGGTAACCCCACACAGCCTGATGTTTGGTAGTCCATTCAGTTGTTTTGATTGTGATGGCCCCTGGATTTTTATATATTAGGATCATGCTAGTAATATGATCCTATCAAATAAAAGAGTAATATGCAAATTGGCCATACCTCTGCTACACCCACAGGCCACCAGCCTATCAGAGCAAGTATGCAAATTAACCCAACCAAGATGGCTACAGCCACAAAGAGAGCAGGAGGGAAGCTTGGGTTGCCCCTAGCAATGGAGGAAGCCAAGCACCCAGGCCTCTGTTTAAGGCAATAAAGTTTCAATGGCTGTGTAAGCATAAGGCTTGGCTCTGCTCCAGGCTACAAAGTTTCAATTGTAGAAGATAAATAAATCCCAGATACCAGGGCCTCCTCTTGAGTCGCTGGGGGTTGTGGCCAGCCTGCAAATCACCACAAGCTCCTCCTCCAGGCCACCCCACACCCCAAGGGAACCCCCACCCTGATCCAGGACACCCTTCAGGACAAACTAGCTGGCCCCCACCCACGCACCAGGCCTCTATCCTATCTAATAAAAGAGTAATATGCAGATTGACCATCACTCCAACACACAAGATGACTGCCTCCAAATGGTTAAAAGATCCTGCTCCCAAGATGGCTACCACAAGATGGCCAGCAGCGGAGGGCAGTTGGGAGGGACCAGGCCTACAAGGGAGGGCTTTTGGGGGTGATCTAAGCTTGCAGGGGAGGATAGTTAAGGGTTACCAGGGCAGTTAGGGGCAAACAGTCTGGCAGGGGAGCAGTGAAGCATCAATCAGGCTGGCAGGGGAGTAGTTAGGGGGTGATCAAGCTGGCAGGCAGAAGCAGTTATGGGCAATCAGGAAGGAGGCAGGTGAGCAGTTGGGAGCCAGCAGGTAGGATCGGGCCTAAATGGGCAGTCGGACATCCCTCAAGGGGTCCCAGATTGGAGAGGGAGCAGGCTGGGTTGAAGTGCACCAGGACTCTAGTTAATTATAATAAGGGATAATTGTAAACTCTCAAATTGTACACACATGTTCATACACACTATATACATATATAGTCACACAATGCACATGCTAATAGATACCTACATTAATATATAGACTGTCATCACAATTGCACCCTCAGTTTTATAGATGCATTCACCAACATTCAAGCGTGTTAAGTAATTTGTAAAAGTCACATAGCTAAGAATTATCAGATCTAGAATGTGGACCTAAATTTTTCTGGCTGTCTATGATCTCCTACTCTATTCTGCTGTTTCTTGTCATGAAGCTAATTTGAGGATTAAATGAAGTAACATGAAATACAGAGTATGAGATTCAGAATATGGTATATTCCCAATAAAATTGGTTACTTCACATTCTTAAAATTAGTAGGATGATTTATAAAGTTAATGACAATGGTGATGGTTTTTATGATAATATGAACTAATATTTATTGTTTACCATTTATTAAGCACCATATTTATATGCTTTGCAATTTAAGTAATCTAACTGACACAACCCTAAAACAGGAGGAATATTACTATCCCCATTCTAAAGATTTAAAGACAGTGAGAGAAGGAAGGCTGAAACTTTTCCAATAACATCCAATATTTAAATCCAAGACTATGATTTATAGCAATCATCTTGTATGTGTTTCAAAAGAAATGTCTTACCTTTGAAGCATTATTCTATTTTTTTCTATTTCCTAATATCTTATTCTGAAATGATTGAGTACTTAAACCACATGTATAGCCAAAATGTATGGTATTTATTTCATGCTCTGTATAGAAAGCTTAGTATCCAAATACTAAATTGAATAGGAATAGAGCTAATACTTGAGTTGGCCACATTAACATTTCAAGCAAAGGTGGTACACTGTAGACTAAAATAACATTAAATGAGTTTCTCAAATATATCCACCTAGCAAGTATCCTGAGTTCAAATTTGAAGTTTTTCTAAGCCACCAAGTTGCTCTCCCTCTATAATTTTCTGCACAAATCGGTACTAAGTTTTCTTATTCACATATACCATTTAAAACACTTAATAGAAGCTCCTGACTCTGAAATTTATATAGCAATTCCCTTTTTTTCTGTGGGGAATGTATTCCAAGACCCCTAGTAGGTGCTTGAAACTGTAAATAGTTTAAAAACCCATTTATCCTATGATTTTTTTCTATATATACCTATCATAAAGTTTAATTTATAAGTTAAGCACAGTAAGACATTAACAATAACCAATAATAAAACAGAATAATTATAACAATATATCTATCTCTATCTCTCTCTCTATCTCTCTCTCTATCTATCTCTATCTCTATCTATATAGAAGCCTAAGCGACTCTCTGACCTTTCCACCATTTGCCAGGTAGCTATGATGCACAATGACCACCAAGGGGAAGATGCTCTGACAAGTAGAGGAGGGAACCTGATTCCTTGTGGAATCAGCAATGAGTTAGGTTGCTGCTGGGGGGAGAGTGGGAAGACATTAACCAAAGATCTCATATGTATACTAGAGGCCTGGTGCACAGATTCGTGCACTGGTGGGGTCTCTCAGCCTAGCTTGCATGGATCAGGCTGAAACTGTCTCTCCAACATCCCCTGAATCACCCTGAATTGCGAGAGGGTGCAGACCAGGCTGAGGGATTCCACTGGTGCACGAATCACGCACTGGCCTCTAGTACTGTAATAAAAGTTATGTAAATACTCTCTCTTTCTCTCTTAAAATATCTCATTATACTACATTCACCCTTGTTATAATGTGAGATGAACAATGCCTGCGTGAGGAAATGAGGTAAGGTGAACGATGAAGGCACTGTCACCTAGAGTTAGGCCACTACAAGGGTTACTTGAACACACATGTGGTGATACTACCACAGTAGATCTGGAACCCCTGATGGCTACTAAGTGTCTAATGAGCAGGTAGTATAGACAATCTGGATTCACTGGAAAAAAGGAAATATTCATATCCTGGGTAGGATTGAGATTGACAGTGTGAAATTTCAAAATCACACCATGCAGAGCAGCACGTATTTTAAAAGCTATTAATTGATAACTTCTGGAATTTTAATATTTTCAGGTTGCATTTACCATGGGAAACTGAAACCATAAAAAGTAAAACCATGGATAATAGGGGGGGCTACTATATATGGTCCTTTTAGTCCCCTTTTAGTCTACAGAGCAAAGAATAAGTACCCTTTCCAACAATACCGATTCAGTTCCACAATGTAAAGCACTGTCTCTGGCTCTTTCTAGTGGTCACGAACTTGATAAGTAGCATGATGTTTTGTCTCAGAATGTAAGTTTAGAAGAGTCACTTGTCCTCTGCAAAGCCCTAGAACGTACAATATATATCCCAGTGGTGTTTTTATTTCTTGGAACTAATACAAGAACCAGTTCCCAGATGTAGTTTCAGGATCAAATAATTTGGACAGAATGAAGAGGAGGTCCTTGAATAACATTTCATTCGATGTCATTTGTTGTAGTGTTGATGAGAAAAGAATGAATTCCAAGCCAGGGTCATATTCTCCCCATGTCTGTGTGGATTTTCTCAGCATCTTCTGTTTTCCTCCTACATCCCAAAGATGTGCACATTAGGTGAAGTGGAATGTCTAAAATTTTTCAGTCTGAATGACTGAGTGTGTGTGTGTGTGTGTGTGTGTGTGTGTGTGTGTGTGTATGCACATGTACATACCCTGTGATGGAAGGCTATCTTGTCCAGTTGGGTTCTCACCTTGTAGCCTGAGCTGCTAGCACAGACTCTGGCCACTCTTGACCATGGTAAAGAATAATTGAGTTGGAAATAATTATCTTACTTGCTTTCATTAATCTTTCTTAAATGTATGTATAGCTCACATTTGTCTCAATGTTTAGTTTTGTATATGTTCTGCATATAAACAAATAGTGAGATAAAAATGCACTCTTGCCTAAGGTAAATCACTCCATCTCCATATTCTATTTGACAATAGCTTCCTACCCACAATACAGGTTATACATCAGGACAATAAAGTGCTGAGACATGCCCATTGGTTTCAAAGCAACCCATAAATTTTCAGTCTATAAAACATAGACTAACTTCTTCTGAAATTCTTTAGAGCACTCTGGTATCAACAAATAGGTACTCATAAATAAATAAGTGGTGGACACACCACTGGAACCTGGAAAGGGTGGCTATATGGATGGGGCTGCTTGAGGATATGTAACCTTCAGTGGAGGGATGCTGGTAACCATGGTGATGCAACCTCAATCTCTGCCTGCCTTTCACATCCTCCCAGTGTTTTCCATTGACTGAACCACATTCCAATTGGGTCAGAGGACAAGGGAGAAGTATACTAGTAAGTCTTCTGGGAACCAGAGCAAAACAGAGTAAAATCAGACAGCAATGGTGGATGTAGAGTGTCAAAGACAACCAGAACAGAGGGAATGGCAGCAAGAAATAAAATAGATAACTACAATGCATTGAAATATGTGTGAAATAAAGGGGATATTTAACATTTTATATATATAGAGAGAGAGAATGAGATAAAGGAAATCAAATATATGTTCCTTAATATTATTTTCAACTGAGTATTTATGTTTCTTTCATGTCCTTGTGGTTCTTTAGACTTTTTGTTTTGGAAACATACAAAGAATTCTGTACCAAAGTAAAAATATCATCATTTCTGATCCAAAATCTCTTGAGTTGCTTATTGTCTCAACCTAAATGACTCCATGTGATGTTTCAGAAGTTGTATACATATTTTTGGAACTCAGATAAGGTCATCTATGAAATAATTGAGCTGAACACATTGATCTTTATGACAGGTTAAGCTTCTAGGGTTGTATGCCTATTTGTATGGCTAGCATCATTGCAGTGCAGAGATGGAAACAGACTAAACCCTAGGTTTAAATACTATTAAGTTTGCTCAGGTGGATTAATGTTAGCTAGAGGTGGTGAAAAGTCTTCCTGTTAGTATCCTTAGATTTTAGCAATTAAAACTTTGTGCCGTCATCCACACAGATAATTTCTAATGATAATGAACACAATTAAAAATCATTGCCGTCCTCCATTTAGACACCTTTCTACAATTAACATATCATTGTTTTCCTCCAGCCACCTTTCAATCCAGGTGGAAGACACTTGGAATTAAGTCTGCAATTAATTTTTACAAGAGATTTCATCAAATGCTCTGGTAAAATCAACACTTATATCATTAACACAACCTCAATTATGCTGTCCCCTAACAGAAGGTTAATATATCCCACAAGGCTCTTGTGTGATATTTTGTAGACATACTTTTCGTTTTTGGTGTGAACACAATTTCAGTGAGTGTTTTCACCATTCTAGGCCCTGGGACATGTGCTCTTACCCATATTACCTTACTGATTATTCAAAGCAACTCCGTGAGGAAAGAGATGTATTTTCCCATTTATAGGGGGAGGACATCTAGTCCGTCTTTCATTTGCACATGCTGTCCCTCCTGCCCAGAGATACCTTTTTCTCCAATCTCTTCAGCGGATCAGTACTTTATTCATCTTTCAAATGTAATGCAAATGTTAACCATCTTAAAAGAATCAGAAGACAGGCATGTGGAAAAGCATTTAAGACAGTGGAATTTGCTACTAAATTGTTTAGGTATGAATGTGAACCCTGCCATTTGCTAGCTATATGACTTTAGTGACATTATTTAACTTCTTCGTTCCTATCTAAAAAATGGTAACATTTTGGAATATATGTTGTATTTATCATCCTCATTTATACATATATGTATTATTTCTGAGAAGTTCCTTTAAAAAATAATGAAATGCCTTTGTGGTCAATTCTTTCTTTTAGCTGGAAAGTGATGGCTGGAACTACAGACACCATATGCCATAATGATGCATTTTGGGATAAAAGACCATATATTGTTGAAGATCAAATGGAACATGCCCAAGTCCTTGTCATTGCAGAATCAGAATATCTATGGAAATGAGAAGGAAAGCAAACAAACAAAAAAAGGTCTACTATATTAAAGTTGCCTTTATTTGGGTTTTTCAGTCACAGTTAAACCTATTAATATGACTAAGAAAGAAGGAAAATAATCTGAGATGAAAGCACTGCCAGGAGTAAGAAATATTCATATGCTGGATTAATGAGGATTAGAGCACACTCACATCTATTGGTTTAGCATTCCCTAGATGGCCCTGGATTCTGGGATTCTCATTTTCATTTCTAGTCTTAGACTTCTGCAGAGAACACGTAGCCAATTCAACCCTATTCCTGGGAAGACAAGGTTCTCCATACTATTGGGTCTCATAATTTGAATGAGAAGAAGAAGATGAAAACGAAGAAGAAGAAGGAAGGGAAAGGAAGGAAGGAAGGAAGGAATGAAGGAAGGAAGGAAGGAAGGAAGGAAGGAAGGAAGGAAGGAAGGAAGGAAGGAAGGAGGAAGAGGAGGAGGAGGAGGAGGAGGAGGAGGAAGATAAGTGTCATTTGCATCAAGAAACCTGAACTCAGTTCAGCATCTTTTGTTGAATCAATACTTAAAAAGGAGAAATAACTTCCATGTCATAAAGAGGACTGCATGCTTTCATATCTGGTACACAAAATTAGCCTGTCAATCTCTTCCCTATAGTTTGTTCCCACCTGCTCTGCTCTGTTAATGTTCTAAATATAGCTACCAGAGTAGGATATGGTATTTCAAACAATATTGTGTGTGTGTGTGTGTGTGTGTGTGTGTGTGTGTGTGTGTGTGTGTCTTTCAAGTTTTACTAGTTACTGGCCATAATGACCTTTGGGATTTTCATTTTCTCCCGTGTGCCTATGGGGATAAGAGTACCTACTTTTCAGGGTTATGTTGGTTAATGCAGGTAAAGCTCTTAGCTATTTATCATTTTTTAAAATACACAAACTTTCCCCACATGCATACTTCTCCTTTTTCAATGCTAGTCAGATATCAAGGATTGCGATGAGGTAGGCTGGAGAGGTAAGTGCAAATCATTCCCAGGACTATGGTACAGGCAACATACATGGTATCCAGCCAAGTGCACTGTGCGTGCTTTCTCTCCCATTATACTGCAAAATAATTTCTAGAATGTAGACCAGAAGCAGTTAATTCATTAGGAATATAGGCTATGAGAAGATGAATTCAAGTCAATCCTGATCACAACAAGGCATATATCACAAGGTTTAGAAAATCTCCAAATCTTCTAAGACTGTGGGGTGAGTTTTTCAAAAATGATGTTCCCTGCTTCCTGCAGTTTTGGTAAGATTTGCTACTGAGTTTGGAATTTGTCTGTGCAAGAGAGTCTGTGTAAGATGGTATTGAGATAACAGATAAAGCTGATTTTATATCCTTAACCATTATTCTCTCAGGGTGGTTGGTTGACACCCAGCCTTGCCTTCAGGCATTTTCTGAGTCACACTAAATTCCAGGGCCTCTCTCAACAAAGGTATACTGCCACTCATCTGCCCATCATGTATCCATGGGGACTTGGACTCCTGTGAGAGTTTTCCTCACTCTACTCCAATCATTTCCCCGCCCCCTGAGGGTTTCCTAGTGAAGAAAAACCTAATGCCTGGATGAAGAATTGGATTTGCCCTAAGCTTCCAATTCCTGTGGTTGATGACAACTGTTGATGACATTAATTTAACCCCTTGTGAGATACTGCCCTGTGAAAATTGTGCTATTGATCTTTATTTTATGGATGTCACAAAGTTATAAGGACAGGGAAGTGAAAGGAAAAATGCTGAGGTCATAAACTGATGACCTTATACAAGCCCTAACCTTAAATATAATTATTCAAATTCTACCCATCTTGTGGGGGCTCATTAAAAAAC
>PVJN01038338.1:0-20415 GCA_004026805.1 Lasiurus borealis
AGGAGAAGAAGAAGAAGAAGAAGAAGAAGAAGAAGAAGAAGAAGAAGAAGAAGAAGAAGAAGAAGGAGAAGAAGGAGAAGAAGGAGAAGAATTATTAGGTTTGAGATCCAGAAGGTATTCCAGGGTGAAGGGGAGGGACTGGGGGGCCCAGGGGTTACCCTGAGAATAAGCCTCTTTGCTCTGTGGGGCACTTTCCACTCTGTGATGCTACACTGAGTCACTTGTTTAATTACCTATCGCTCCCCCTGGGTTTTGAGTTCCTTGAGAGCCATGTCTCGTTGCCCTGGAGTTCACTTGATGCGGGGCAGGGACGGCGTATAATAAGCAGCCCTTCGTGGGAGTTGATGGAAAAGCACCAGGGACACACAGTGCTGCTTCCCGCAGCCCTGAGAGCTGATCAGAGGGCACATTTTCTGTTATCTCACCCCGAGTGCCATTTCTGGCCGGTGGAGCGGAGGAGGAGAAGGACCCCCCTCCATCCTCCCAGGCAGACTCATCCTGAGCACCATCCCACAAGATCATTAAAATGTGCCCCAAGGAGAGTGTGCGGGAGGCCCAGACTGCCGCTGCCCCAGGGGAGAGCCGGGAGACGGCTGAGCAAAGGCTGGGCTCCTCTCCCGGGCTCCTGGGGCTGTCTGGGCAGGAGCAGGGCCGGGGTGGGGAGCGGCCAGCCTCCTGGCCGCCTGCTGATTGATCTCCTTGTTTTCCCCTTGCCCTTTCCGCAAAGAGCTCTCCGTCCCGAGGTCTGCAGTTTTCCCAGGCCCCTGTTCCGCAGTCACTCTTTGGAACTGGCTCAAAGGAAACATCATCCCCACCGTCAGCAGCAGTCTTGGGGTGAAATTCCACAGCAACCGCCCCTTCCCTGCGGAGAAAGTCCTCCCTGCAGGGGAATGGATGTTGCTTTCTTTCAAGACTCGTTTTGGGTGGTTTTTTAGCCAACCTGGTTTCTGGCTCAACTTCCCACCAGCCCCAGAGCACTGGGTGGAGGCCAACTGCAAAGCGCAGTGCGCAAGTGCACTGAGGCAGCGGGAGGCTGGGCAGGGAGAGGGCGCCTGCCCCCCCCCCCCCACATGCTGCTTGAGAGCCCAGAAGTGATGATGGAGTGTTTTCATTAGCGCTGGCTCAGCATGCAGCTGGGGCCCCATAAATATCTCTGAAATGCTGCTCCACCAGCTGTGTTGGTGGGGTGAGCAGGGGAACTGAATGGTGAGTGTGGGCTTCCCATTGCAAATATCCTGTCATTTTCCTCCTAGGTGGGGGGGTTTGCCTTAGGTGCAACCTGCTATTTAAAGTCTCTTTGGAAATGTTTGGGGTCTAATGTGTTATTTATTGCATGGAATCTCTGTTCCTTTCTCTGTCAGTCCTCTCTGGTTCTCCCACCAAAGAGAGATTTTCAAATCCTGAGTTTATGTGAAGATAGTTGTGTGTCTTGAAGTATCGACCTTACTGCCTGTCTTCCCTCCACGATTGCTCCCTTCAAAAATCACTGGCTAGCCGAGACCGGTTTGGCTCAGTGGATAGAGCGTCGGCCTGTGGACTGAAGGGTCCCAGGTTTGATTCCGGTCAAGGGCATGTACCTTGCTTGCGGGCACATCTCCAGTGTGGGACGTGCAGGAGGCAGCTGATCAATGTCTCTCTCTCATCGATGTTTCTGACTCTATCCCTCTCCCTTCCTCTCTGTAAAAAATCAATAAAATATATTTTTAAAAAATCACTGGCTAAAACACTGACACCCCCGAGAGGATCTACTGAGCACTCCGGCCAGCAAGCAATAGGTGGGGATTGGCTAAAAGACATCTGAGGCCAGAGGGAGCCCCAAGTAGGGAAGAGAACATGGAGAGTGAAGACCATGGTCAAGGGGACAGGGTCGCCCCCAGGAGAAGGTGGGAGAGGATTGAAGATGCTGATGTCACTGTTGTTTCAGAAGCCTGAGGCTGACCATTGCTTACCTCATTCTCTTCATGCTGAGCCTTCTCACCACCTCCCAGAGCTTCTGGCTTTGTCTGGGAAAAATGCTAAGCAGCACTTCACAGGAGCTGTCACCAAAGCCCTGGCCAGCAAGCTCACAAAAGACACAGTGTGCGATGCAAAAGGAACATGGTGCTCCTGGTGAGAGGCCCAGTGGGTGGGGGAGGGGGCAGCCTTGGGCAGCCAAGGAAGACAATGGGCTCATCCCCAAATTCTCAGCTTCCTGTCCCCCCCTCCCCCCAGCCTGCCTATTCTTGAATTTCATTACCAGAGAATATTTTTTCCCCAAGAGAGTTAATTATCCTAGCTATGGATGAACTTGGAGGAGAAGGACACAGAGAACCTGTTTGGCTTAGGGATTTTCATTTTAGAGGCGATCCCAGGGGTATGAGGATCCTGGGCTCCAGCCGAAGAGCAGGAGGGAGACGCAAAGAGAAAGGGATTCTGGGAGACAAACTGGCCAGTTCTTCCTTTTGCCCTCTTTAAGTATGGACCCAGTTCTTTTCATCCACGGAAACAACTGGGGAGACGAGCACTGGACAGGGAGCCAGAAGGCCTTATTCAATCTGGATCTGTCTTGTGAGTTGAAAGAATCATAAGCATCAGAGATGAGCAACTCGGTTCTAGGAATCATTCAGTTTAACCTCCTCACCTTATGCCCACTGACTCTGAGGCCCAGGGAGCTGCAGGTTTGCTTTGCCAGGGTTGCAGGTACTGAGCACCTACTGTGTTCTGGCCTCAGTGGCATATTAGATGCTCAGAAGCTGTTGTTTCACCAAAGAGATTTTTCTTCACTAGCTCCCTACCCTGTCTCAGTTAGGTTCTTTGTTCTTTTTTATGTCACAGATGGGAACGACATATTAATTCTTGTGATTTGTTTAATGCCTGTCATCCCCCACCCCCATTCTGCAAGGGCAGGGAGCTTTCTTTCATTCCCCAGTACTTCACACATCTCCAGCACAGAATCTCTTAAACTCAGAATCTCTAATTTCAAAGTAACCCCATGAGAGAAATATCATATCCATTTTATAGATGAGAAAAGTGGAGCTGAGACAATTCAAGTAACAAGTGGAAAAAGCAAGATTCAGCAGTGGAATTGAATGCCCTTTCCCCTATGCTGTACTTCAAACAAAGACAAGCAGACTTGGGAGATTCCCTTACACGGGGGGTCTTGGATTAGGCTTTTTCAGTCGTGGTGCTGTACAATCAGATGCCCCCAAATCACTCTCTGAGATAGGAAGAGAGGGGGTGTGTCACTCTAGGATCGAGAGCAGCTCAGACTTGAGTCCCCAGGCAGGTGTCTGATCTTGCCAAGCCAGGTGCTACTTGGGATCCAGGCAGGGAAGATGAGAAGCTGAGGACCACACAGCAGTGAGGGGTTCCCCATTTGGCAACTGGGGAAGCAAACAGAGAAACAGAAATGTCCACCTGGCGGGAATGTTGGAGGGGACCTATCATCAGGTGAGTCGAAAGCTAAGGGTCTGGCATTTGGGAAGGGCAGTCTCTGAGCCTAGACAAGTTGGAAATTGAATTTCAGATCAAGCAGTTACCACCATCTTGGGCATGTTAGTTATATTCTCTTAGCTTTAGCTTTTCTAAAACATAGGATGGTGCTAACCTCACTACTTCATTAGGAGGATACATGAGATACACCAGGGAAAGCCTTCAGTACAGGGCCTGATCCCCTGTGACCCTTCAACTCATGTGGTCTCCTCAAGTACTTCCTTCAAGGCTGAACTGAAATCCTGACTTGGAGCCTCTTTCCGGCTATCGGTGGGAGCCCACGTGAGGTTAAGCTTGCTACGAAGGTAGGTGAGAGGACAACAGGGAAAGCAGATCCTAATGGAGAGATCAGAACTGCAAACCTCCCAGGTCATCTATGCCCACTTACTACCTAGCCCTAAAACCTGTCCCATGGTTCCTGAGCCGTAGGGTCAGCTGAGTGAATGGGTCCAACAGAGCCGGTAGAAGAGCTGATATCATCATCTGCTTACCATTGACTCCTTCAGTACCAGAGAGGCACCGCAGCATAGTACTGACAGCTTGGGCTCTGAAGTCCACCATTTACTGTTCCCTCTTAGTTTCTTTAGCAGTTAAACGGGTTGATACTCACCTCACAGGCTTTGTGTGAGGCTTGAGAGAATAGGTGTAAAGTACCAGACCATGCCAGGCGGGTAGAAGGTGCTCTACCAGTGTTAGCTATTATTTCCGGTAGGTCTGCTGACAGTCAGATACTGGTGGGCTCTGGGGGGGCCTGGCTGGGAGAAGGTCCCCGCATTCACAGACCTGCCAGTCTCATGGGGAGTGATGGGTCAAGAAACAAGTTATCTTAAGACAATATTATTAATGGCCCAATAAGGAGAATTCCAGGGGACTTTAACCTAGTACCAGATAAAGTGACTTTACTCGGAGACCTGACTAATCTGTTGATGGCCAGACCAGGGGCCAGGACAGGGTAGAGAGTGCTCCAAGCAGAAAGGTTAACGTGAAACAAGTTCAACCATGGTGGGGGGAAGAGTGTCCACAGGGTAGGACAGAGATGGAGAATGACGAGCAAGCAAACCAGAGAAATGAACAGGATCCAGACCATCCCTCCAGTCAATGGAAAAGGAAGAAAGTCCTCCCAAAAGAAGCATCAGGTCCAGGAGGTATAATTCCCTGTGTGGAGCTTGTCTTCCACCTCTTGACATGTCTTTTAAAATTATGAATGGGGAGCAGGATTCACTTTAATGAACTCAGACTAACTACTTGGGAAATCCAATGGGGCCTCACAAAAAAAACTCCTAAGGAACCACAACATAGTCAACAGGAAGAAGATCCTCCATCACATGGAAGCTGTGTGGGACAAAGTCTCGGTAACATCCCAGCCAGCTACTGAAGCAGGTACCACCGGACACAAACACTGGAGGATTAAGACATTCTGGTTGTAAACACAGGGAATTAAGACAACTCCCAAGACTAGAGAAAGGAAATACAGTTGGCATGTTTATTTCTTCACCTAAAATGCATAGGGAGAAACCCATTTTAGGAATACCAATCTCTATATATTTAAGCCTAAGCGACCACCCGACCGGTGACCAGCCAGTGGCTATGATGCACACTGACCACCAGGGGGCAGACACTCGACGCAGAAGCTGCTGAGTGACAGCAATTTTGTAGAGTGTCCTTTCACACTCCGGGACCCCTCGGGGGGGATGTTGGACTACCGGTTCTGGCCTGATCCCCGCAGGCCAAGCTGGGAGACCCTACTGGTGCACGAATTCCCACCAGTGCACCGGGCCTCTAGTTTACTATAAAAGCATTATTTCCCATTTAATGTTGAAACAAAGTGTTTTCCTTGTTTTTACATCAAACCCTTCCTTCCTTGGCCACCTCCAGCCAAACCAAACAACCAGAGAAGACAAATATGTCATCCTTCCATCTTTCCCCTTCATTCCGGTCGGTCAGCTTCCTGCTGGCACTACAGGCCTCAGCTTTCATTTGTGGTAAGAAAATCTTTTGACATATAGCATCTGACCCAAACTTGGACACCACCGCTGAGTTGGGAGTAGGATGGGGTTGAGCACAGACAATGCACACCAAACACAGATCCCAAAGTGGGAAACAAAGTCTCACAAAGGGTGCCCAGCCCACTCTTCTCTGCAGCCAACATCACAAGGCTTGGTGCCACCAAGCAGAGCCTTTGAAAGCCATGTCCCATGTGCACATCAGGCTTGACGATGTTTCAAGCTAAAGCAATTGTATTTCTCATAAAGTGTCCAAAGCCTCCTGAAGACTTCGGGGTTCAGATCCTGAGGGAAGGATAACAAGGAGGCCAAGAGAATAGCCACCAGGAAGGGGTCCATGGGGCGCAAAAGGATGCAGATGTGAATGTTGCACTACCATCCAAGCTCATGCCTCTTCCTGGCTTCAAATAACCCATGTCTTGGCTTCGTCTTGCCAAAGAATTCCAAGATTTCGAGTTCTCTTCCCTTCCACTTCCTTCCTCCACATTCTCTGCCTCTCCTACTTTTCACTTCGCTGCTCCAGCCTCGCCCACCATGTTACCTCCATTTGTAACATCATGACATCCTAAGAAACTGTTCCTTCCCCCACCCCCCTCCACACACACACAAAATTTTTAGTACCTGTATCCTTGATTCTGTGGTCTCTCAGGAATTATTTCCAACCAGTTGCTTAGCAAAGCTGATTGAAACTCTGGAGAAGACAGCCCCAGCCTGCGTGCGAGTGAACCAAAGGCTCCGCCGGGCGCCTGTTTGTATGGCCAGAGGCTGGAGGACTTTGGGTGCTCGGCAGTAACCTCAGAAAAATTCCCTAGGCAGCAGCAAACTCTCCCCGCACAGTTTTGAAACACCCCAGCGGGAGGAAGCCTCTTTAATCAAATAATAACCAGGCAGAGATAAGGCCTCCAAGGCCGAGTTCTGCCAGCCAATCACTTGCTTCCTCCCACTGCGAGGACAAACAGACCCAGGCTTCTGGAGTGAGTTTCAGAGCTTGTTACAATTTAATGATGCTTCGGGTGCTGTCTTCTTGGCTGGGCCTGGTGGGGATTGTCTATCAAGAGAGGGAAGCTCTGAGCTCAGGAATCTCATTCTCAGTGAAGGTGCCCGGCCCCGGGCACCCAGCTCCCAGCTTCTGCATTGCCCAGAGTTCTGGCTGCTGCCTAGAAGCCAAGCCCGAGTGGGACTGAGCAGGGCAGAGTCACTAGGAGTGAACACATTTGACACGGGAGGTGCAGCTCATTGACTGTGACTCTGAAGAGGCTGTGGAGGCTGTAGTGACTCGCTCTCCTATGTTGGAGATACTTAACACATGTTTCCCATGGGTCCTTATGGCGGTGACTTTGAACTTCTCTACATTCTTCATCCTGTCCAGCCACCTTCCCCTTCCAGTGCTGTCAGATGGATCACAGAGAGGATGGATTCTTGGGGCTATCCAAGTCAATAGTAATGGTCCTATGTGTTTGTAGTCCTGTGACTTTGAACCTGCCACTTAGCCCCTTCCTCCTAAGTTGCTACAAGGATTCAAAAGAACTCTGGCAGGCCCCTGTGAAGTTCTTACAGGCCCTGAGGAGGTGGAAACAAATGCTTACATAGTCTGGATGTATTCAAGGTCAAGATGGAAAGGGAACTTACTGGAGAACCTTTTTTTCATTGTGTGAAGGATAGCCATCAACGGAATCAATTTTAGGACATTTCATCACCCCCAAAAGAAAGCCATTCTCATGAGCGGTCATTCCCCATTCCCCGTCATCCCCCACCTCTGCCAACTCAAGGCAACCACCCATCTGCTTAGTGTCTCCTGTGGATTTGCCTGTTCTGGACAGGTCATGCAAATGGAATCATGTACCACGTGGCCTTTGTGGCTTGCTTCTTTCACTTAGCACACTGTTTTCAAGGTTCACTTGATTCCTTTTTATTGCTGAATAATCTCCCATTGTATGAATATACCACAATTCGTTTATCCAACCACTGATGGAAATTTGGATCATTTCCATTTTTAATTTTTGGTATAAATATGGCTACTATGAACATCTCTGTACAAATGTCCACTCCCTTTTCTATGCAAATGCCTGGCCCCAGCACAGGAAAACAAGAAGGAAACCAAGCAGGTGAGAGAACTAGCCTTTGAAGGGCTCCTCTCCAGCAGGAGTTAGAATATCACAGCAGTAGCGAGTGTGGGTTCAGGTTTTCACGACGCATGAAGCCCTGTCTCAAATTCCCTCTCATGCAATCCTCCCACAACCCTAGGCCTAAGGAAGGTATTCCTTTTATGGCCGTTTTAAAGATGAGATCATAAGGAATAAGAAAGTTTGAATAACTTGACAAAAGTCCCCCGGCCAAGAACTGAAGCTAGAACTGAGTCCTATGTTCTTACCACTCCAGTTCTTCAAACACAAAAAAAGGCTTTTATTCTTCTCTTACAGACTCAGTCTTAGTTTCTAAGACTCAGAGTTCAAGGAGAGAAAAGAAGAAAGAAGTAAAAAAGAGAGAGAGAGAGCTTTATTATAATTTATGGAGAAAATGGCAATGAGGGCAACAAATAGTTGTAATTGTCTGTATTTTTTTAAATTGTATATAAGGCTCAGAAGGATTAAATGTCTCATCTAAAGGCACAGAACTGTTGGGGATGTAATGTATAGCATGTAATATACAATTTTTACAGTAATATTGTAAAAACGATGTATGGTGCTATGTGGGTACCAGAAATATCAGGGGAAATACTTCGTAAAGTATATGATTGTCTAACCACTCTACTGCACACCTGAGATAAATACAAAATAATACTGAATGTTAACTGTAATTAAAAAATAATTTTTTAAAGAAGATAAAGACACAAAGCTAGTAAAGCAGCCGATGATGATTCAAAGACAGAAATATGATTCCCAAATGCAGGCTAGGTTGGTGTGCTTTCTTCCTGGCATCTAGCAGAGCGGTAGAAGTCTTGGCTGTTCAGCCAGGGGGGAAAGGGTAACTCTGCAGGGGGCCCTGCAGGTCAGAGTGGGTCGGGATGAAGAACATACACAGCAGGCGGGTGTGGAGAGGAACAAGGAACATAAGAGACTGAAGATGCAGAGAAAGGAAGGCTACAGAGAGAAGAGCAGGAAAGAAAACAGAAGATGGGAGAGTTCTGTTGAAAGGCTGGCCAGCTTCCCAGATTGTCCCTTGGCCAGAAATATTTCATCCAAATCCTTGAGGTCCCTTGATCAACAATGTGAACAGTCGTTTGATAAATGCTAGAAAAAGATGTTCTGCGTGGAATGATGAAGAAAACATCGGCCAGGGGAGTGAGAGATGCGGACCATGGATGTCCATGTCATAATCAAATCAAAACTGTCATGGAATTGGGCTTGATCTGCACTGCCCATGACAGAACACACACGCAAACACACACACACAGACACACCACGCACACACCACACACATACCAAGCACACATTTATCAGTTGAATGGGAAGACTGTCAAATATTCATAAATTCCAAAACATCTTAGTACCAGCAGTTACTGTAAATGACAAAAATGGATCGGGTGTAATTAATAGGGAATATTGGCGGCTGAGGTAAAATACAGGGTACATAGTCCATCTAAGGACATCTACCACTCCAGCCAAATATATGCTCAGAGTTGCCAGTTCTTGTTATCTTCAAGAGAGACTGGAAATATGGATTTTTATGTAAAATCTCAATTTTTTTAAAATTGGCAACTGTTCAAAGAAATTAAATACTGTTCGATGCAAAAAATCCATACAGATTTGCAAGAAAAACTCAGCCCATGGGAATCCAGTTTTCTCCCCCCTAAGGTAGGCAAAATATGCATTTACATGCATTCACTTACTAACTCATGCACAGTGATCAAAGATTCTAAATCATCTGTAAGGGCCAGTCCTCCAAGTAGATTGTGGGTTTCTCTCTCTAGTTCCCCAAGTTTAGAGACATTGAAGTGTGGTCAGAGGACTCCTGCAGTAGAAATCTCTAGGTACTTACTAAATACAGATTTCTAGGCAATATCCCAGAAGCCCTAGGGGCAGAACCCGGGAATCTGCTTGTTAACAAGGTCCTCAAGAAATTCTGAGATGCAAGTTAAGACCATGTACCTCCTCATTGGCTTCTTCTTAGGAAGAGCTCCTCTCTTGCCTTCTATTCGAAAGATGCTTTTCTGGTTGGGACAAGTGAGCTCGAATAAAATGGGAAAAATGTTAGTCTTTTTGTGCCCATTGACTTCCTGCAAATCAAAACAAAGAGGGAAGTATCCATGCAAATACAGAATCAGATGGATCTTTCTGTCACAAATGGTGACTAGAATAATAATTGAAATTTGAAAAAGGAAAATCTGAAAACTCACAGTACTGGGGGCTGAGACATAATAAGAAACATGTACTTGGTCTTTGCCCCTCTTTCCCTGCACACAACTCCTAAAACCCTTGAATCTCCTAAGTGACAATGGTCTCTTTGTATGCTAACGAGATGACTAGTGTCCGGATAGATCTGGTTGCCACTGGAACTAACCAGGGGATTAGAGGGCTGGAACTTTCAGCTGCATAAACGCCCCACCCCAGAGGTTGACTTGATCACTAAAGGCCAATGATGTCATCAACCATGCCTAAGTAATGAAGCTCCATTTTTTAAAAAATGAACCAAAAGGATTTGGAGAGCTTCCTGGTTGCTGAACACGTGAAGGTGCTGGGAGGGTGATGCTCCCAGAGAAGTCATGGAAATGCCAAACCTTGCACACCCAAACATCTCTTCCATCTGGCTGTTCACGAGTTGTGTCCTTTATAATAAACTGGTAATGTAGTGAACAAATGTTCTTTTCTGAGTTCTATGAGACTCTCTAGCAAATTATTAAACCCTAGGAAGGGTTGTGGGAACCCCCAACTTAGAGCTGGTCAGTCTGAAGCACCAGAGGCCTGGACTTGCCATTGACATCTGAAGTGAGGGGTAGTCTTATGGGACTGAGCCTTTAACCTGCAGATCAGATGCTAATTCCAGCATCAGAATTGAATTGAACTGCAGGACATCTCGTCCTGGCCTGCAGGAAGCGGGCCCAAACCAGCCCAGTGCAAGGATTCATCCAGGGATGTCCGGCCAGTCTCAACTACTCCTGATGGGCTGGACTCCAGCAGCAAGCTGATCAGAGTGTCTTCCACCTGGTGGTCAGTGCGTGTCATAGCAACTGGTCACACAGTCAAACAAACCCTTGGACACTTAGCTTATTAGGCTTTTATTATATAGAATATTCTTACTTATCATGACTGGCTTAAATAATTATGGAGTTCCTTTTTTCTCATATAACAAGGAGTCTTGAGATAGGTAATTACTGGAAATGAATTAGTTACCCAGCACCTTTCTACTCTTCTGTTCTTGTTGTCAGAGCAAGCAAGAAAACCTACAAATCTCAGAGATTTAAAATTTTCCCATATATGCCACAAGTCCATCACATGTTTGTAGAAGACCTTTGCTCATTAATGGTTACTCAGAGACCTACAGTGATGCATCCAGCTTGTCAAATGCTTCCATAATTACTAAGGCAGGAGAAAAGATGTTTATGAAAGATGCACAAAAAACGGATGTGAATTTTGCCCAGAGCAGCTGTGCAGTGTTCATTGGCCAATGTAGGTCACATGACCAAACCTATTTTCAAATTGAGTGGAAAAAGACAATTCCATTAAATGCCCCCAAGAAGGACCATTGAAAATATTTGGTAAATAGCACTAATGACTACCACCTGGCCTCATGCTTGCAACATGGCTGCCACCATTTCATACAGTACATCCACATTCAAAAACAAGAACGAGGAGAAGGAGTAAATAGAGATAGTGCCAGGCTTCTGTCTGTCCTTCTTATCAGCAAAAGCATTCCTAAAGACCACCCCCATCACCTCTCCTCCTCTCCCCATCACCAGGTTTTCACTTACATCCCACTGGCCAGAACTCTATGACATGACCTCCCGTGGCTGGACGGGTGGCTGGCCACAAGGAGGGCCTCACTTTTCTAGCCTCATAATGCGTGGCATAAAAAGACTTCCTTCTACTACCGCATTATGAATTTCAGAGCTTACCACATACATGGAGCTAAATGAGTGGCTTTGGCCATTGTTTATGCCTCACCATGAATACTAGCAGGATTCCAGTCATTAGGAGTCCCACACAAACCCACACATACTTCTGTAGATTTGTTTTTTTAAATGACTCATCAGTCCATAAGACCCCTCAATATCATAAGCCAGGGACCCACAAAGAACCTAGTACTTAGTAGGTATGTGGTGAATGCGGAATGAGAGGAGCCACGTGGGAGTGGGGAAGGCTGAAATGAAGCAGAACACCCAGCCCAACCGCCCATCGTAATGCCTAATGGGAACATTCCAAGAACCTCCAGCACACATTGTTCCTGACAATCTCAGACTGCTCTCGTCACCCTCCATGGATTATTGTTCTGGCCATTATTTAACACATATTTACCATGAGCTGCACTGGGGTCCGAGGCTCTTCCTACCCAACCCCTTCCTCCCCTCTCCCCTTTCACAGGCCTCAGACCTGCATCATGGCCTAAGGCCTGCCTACTTCTGCTCCCTCTTGCTTCTCAGATTACCTCAAACTGTTGAACATCTGAAGTTCACGATCTCCATTAATAATCAGAACTTCCATACTTACTTTCTTGCACATGAAAAAAAAAAGATATAGACCTCTCAGTTTACATTTGAAGACTTGGTGTAAAATTCATCCTAGCCCAGCCAGCATGGCTCAGTGGTTGAGCATCAGCCTATGAACCAAAAGGTCATGGTTCAATTCCAGGTCTGGGCACATGCCCAGATTGTAGGCTCGATCCCCAGTGTGGAACTTGAAGGAGGCAGCAAATCAATGATTCTCTCTCATCATTGATGTTTTTATCTCTCTTTCTCCCTTCCTCTCTGAAATCAATAAAAATATTTTTTTAACAAATAAAAATAAAAGGAAGTTCATCAAATATATGGGAAGGATCACCAGGCCTGGGGTAAAGAAGCCAGGTTGTTTTCCTGAACCCATGTGATCTTAGGGATAGCACTTTCCTTCTCTTGGAAGTTTTCAGATCAGAAAAGGCAATTGGTGGCCTAAATGACCTCCAAATCTCTTTATGTGCAAACATCTACAGTCCTTTCTAATTCATTCAGCATCTTCCTCCTTTACTTCTGTGCCTCGCCCCACGCTCTCCCCACCCCCCTTTCATAGAAAAATGACCATTATGTTCCCGTATATGTGGTCTTTGCATAGAGGAGGATCCATTAAACCTAAACTTTTACTTCTTAAAGAAAATAAGTTTGAAGGATGAAGGTACATAACAGAGCTCAGTGGTTTCTCCATTCTATTCTTTCCAACTATCCTTGGAGCCCTTTCTCCTGCTCCAACCTCCTCTCTGGCACCTGTCCATCCTGGGACCCTACTACTGGCTGTTCTGGTTCTTCTCTTGCTTAAGTGACTCACCTGATTGACTATGAAGCCGAAGCCCAGTCCTTTTCATCAATCACCAAAGGCTTTGGCTCTGGCTCTCTGGCCTCCCACAAGGCAAAAGCCAGTAAGACCAAGTGACCTTTTTCATGTCACACTGATGCCTATGGCTAATGAAGATGGATGAGCCAGGCAATGAATACATGAGCTGAAGATATTCGTTGAGCATTTGACTTTCATCCTATTGCTGCAAGTGCAGAAGTCAAGGTTCCCTCCCACAACCCTAACTATTGCCCAATTGGGAAGTATAAACAGCCTGGATCAATTTATTCCAAAGGTTTATTGGGCAACCACACTGCCCTCTTCCCTCTTTGTCTGCTTGGCCATGAGGCTGCCTGCTGACCACCACCTGTTCAGAGGGGCAAGAACACCAGCCCCTCAACTATAAAGGTTTGGAACACACCAAGAATAGTTCAACTAATTGACTACATGTCATCTGCAATCATGGTCTCCTCGCTAATGATTTGCAAGTCTTTCTGAACACAACCTTTCTTTCAAAAGTGTTATTTGACCACTGGACTGAGCTATGTTGCTGGTGACATTAATTAAGTGATGGATAATGGGCAGCTAAAAATATTCATGAACCAAAGATTACAATAATGTCATTTTGACTATTTTGCTTAGCGCTTTAAATGACAAGCATTTTGATTGGTGTTTCTAGTTTCTTAGGATCCCTAGAAGTGGGATCGTGAGTCAAATGGGAGTTCCATTTTTAATTTTTTGAGGAAACTCCGTACTCTTTTCCACAGTGGCTGCACCAGTCTGCATTCCCACCAGCAGTGCACTCGGGTTCCCTTTTCTCCACATCCTCAGCAACATTCATTGTTTGTTGATTTGTTGATGACAGCCATTCTGACAGATGTGAGGTGAGAAATCGTTTTCATTTTAATTTGCATCTCTCATGTGATTGGTGACCTTGAGCATGTTTTCATATGTTTCTTAGCCATCTGTATGTCTACTTTGGACAAGGGTCTATTTAGATCCTTTGCCCATTGTTTAATTGGATTGTTTGTCTTTCTTTTGTTAAGTTGTATGAGTTCCTTATATACTTTGGAAATTAACCCCTTATCAGATGTATCATAGGTAAATATGTTCTCCTAGCAAAAGTTGGAAACAGCCCAAGCAGATGAATGGATAAAAAAGCTGTGGTGCATTTACACAGTGAAATACTATGTAGCGTAAAAAAGAAAGAACTCTTACCATCGGCAACAGCATGGATGGGACTGGAGAGTATTATGTTAAGCAAAATAAAATAGAGAAAAATAAGTATCACATGACTTCATTTACATGTGGAATCTAATGAGCAAAATAGATCCAGAAACACAGAAGCCTGGAACAGACTAATGAATTTCAGAGGGAAAGTGGGGGAGGGGAGATGAGTGAGGAATGGTTAACTGTAACCAAGAAATCAGGGAGTTAAATTCAGATAACCAAAGCACTAATAGTTATTATTTATCATTCACACAGCACAGTGCTATGGTTGACACACAAATCTGAAGCTTATCCCTGGACTTGGGGATGGTGAGTTGGTCATTGAAGGGGCTTTGAGGAAAGAAAAGTTATAAACCTCTGTAAAGGTAAATGAGTAAAAATAGCCCGATCCTATCAATTCCCGACTGAAATGAACATGTGAAACAGGCACTTTGCTGAATTCGGCATATTATCATGCACACAATCCCATCAAGTTCTGAAATGAGCTAGAAATTTTATATGGAGCACGAAGAGATAAAGGACAAATATAAATCATTCTGAATTTTATAAAATATCATGCATCTTGAATCAATGAAGAAAGCATTCAGCTACAAGTGACAGAAAACTCACAAATAGTGATTTAAACAAGATGGGCATATGTTTCTCACTCAATATGAATTCCAAAGGTAGACAGCTCAAAGCTGAAGAAGTTACCATGAAAATCATCAACAGTTGCTACTATTTTTCTTCTGTACTGTCCTCTGCTTGTGGGTTTTGTCCTCATGTTTTTAAAATGTTTGCTGTATCCCAGGCATCATGTCCATATACCCACCCCCCCAAAAAAAAGAAAAAAGATAAATGTGAACAGCAAAAGCTTTCCTCTGATATCTGCCTTCGTCTCATTGAGCAGAACAAATCACATGGCTACGCCCCAGCTGCAAGGGAAGCTGGGTATTTTTTATTTTCCAGGGTCCATAGTAGAGAAAGGCAAGAGAAAGGTGATTTAAATAAATTTCACATGGCCAATAGCATATTCCATATACTTATCACATAGTATATGCATAAAATATACATTATTTAAAATATATATAAAGTATTGTATAAAATATACTTGATTTTAAATGGTCACATTATAAGAAACTATTTTCCTATCTTCCCTGAATATACAATGTAACCCTATTTTTACTTTTTTCTTTTTTAAAAAAAAGAGCTTTTAAATATAATTATATTTTAAGAATATGTTTTTAAAGACAGTTACATATACATTTTATAGTGATTATCTCTAGTGGAATGACAGGTATTTTTTTTTCTTTTGCTTCTCTGTGTTACTTTTTTATTTCATTCTGCTTTCTAGTTTTCTACAACAAAAATGTATGATTTTGTAAAAAGCAAACAAAAAATGTTCTTAAATAAAAATGTTCATGATTGTTTATGATGTCTTGTCAAATGAAAAAGCAGTGTATATGACATGCTCCCAATTTTCATAATTATATTTGAGAAGCAAATAAGATATGTATGAGAGAAATAAAGGCTAGAAGAGTTGCCTTTGAGTGCAAAGAATATAGATGACTTTACTTTTCTTTCTTTTGCTATTTGGATTTCCCAAATTGATCACAGTAAAAAAAAAAAATGTTAAAAATGAACAGCAATCGCGGGTTAAGCAATTTTCCACCTGGGCCTGGAGGAAAGCTAGCTTTGGAGCATAAACCGAACAGAGCCTTTGAAAATAAAAATCGCAGTGAAAGAAAAGGCATTCTACAGGCCTTGTTTGTTAAGACCAAAAAGGATTCAGGAAAATGCTCCCCTCACTCCCTATGTCCTTTCCCCCAAAGCTGAGAAGCATTAAACCCCTTTAATATTCTTCAGAGGATTCTCCAGTCTGAGGCTCCCAGCCACATAGAGGGGTATGTGTTCCTTCCTGGGGAGTCAGCTGTGAAAAGTGGCTCGTGGTTTTTCCAGAAAATGTGGCCCCTGGAAGGGCCGTTTCACAGCCTCCCTTCATTCCAGGCGGTTGAAGAGGAGACAGACAGCTTGGTGGTGCCTTTCCCTCTCCGGTGGCCGAGTTCACATACAATCCAGCCACTTCTTTCCCTTCTGTTTTATTTCTTTCCAGTGAACACTGTGCTGGATTGTATGTGAACGAGGCCATCAACCATTCTCCTGAGCTTGCAGAGCTAGCGGTGATAATCCCAAAGGTTTGGGAGATTAACAATCCCATGAAAGACTTCTCCTGGATCAGTCTCAAAGAGAGACAGCCCATGTCTTAGGCATTTATTCATTCATCCACCCATCCATCCATCCATCCATCCATCCATCCATCCTCTCACTTACCCATTTATTCAACAACAGCAGTGCCTGGCCTGGGGAGACAGTAAGAACAGCAGACTAAATGCTGCCTTCAGAGAGCTTATATTTAGGGAACATGGGGATGGTAGTCACAGAATAAGAAAGAAGGAAACATCAATACAAACTTTCAGAAGGTGGGCACGTGGCATACAAAATATAAAGCAGGGTAAGTTCTAGAAAGTGGCAGAGGAGCAGGGTGAGTAGTCAGGAAAGATGTTCCAGGAGGTGGTGACATTTGGGCTGAGACCGGAGTGATGGGAAGCAGCAGCTGAGAAGCTGAAGCAGGTGTTGACAGGCAACAGCAGGAGAGGAGGTCAGAGCACTGGAAACTGGGGTCTTAGGGGCCACCGGGAGCAGGACAAGTGGCCCTCAACAGGTACTGGGGAACCAGAGCAAAGAGTGCAAGTGGTCATCCAGTCGTTAACATCTATTTCCTGTAGGATGGGAATACAGTGGTACCTCGAGATACGAGTGCCCTAACATACGAGATTTTTGAGATATGAGCAGTCAAGCGAGCTATTTTTGCTTTGAAATACGAGCAACATTTGAGATACGAGTAATGGAGAGGATGGGCCGGCTGCACACGACCCACCAGTTTACCACGACTCGAGCGACTCATAGTTTCCCACGCCTCAAGGTTACAGAACGAATTAAACTCGTATCTCGAGGTACCACTGTATAAAGGATTTGATTAAAATCTTCTTTTCCAGGAACCAGAAACCACGCCTAACACAATCATGACAAAGTCAGGGCATAGTCGTGTGGCTCTGACTCTACACAAGGACATTTGAAGAAGATGAGGTCAGTGTGAGCAGAAGCAGTCGGAGAGCTTTATGGGGAAGAGTGACCAGACCTAGAAGAGGGGAAGGATCACAGCAGGATGGCACAGGGTACGCTGCCCACACGCACTCCTCCTTCCATCGCAAACAGCTTCAACCATGCACAGCCCTTTCCCACCTTTGGTCTCAAAAAATCTTCTCTAACTAGCATTGCAGGTAGATGCCTCTAGTTAATCAGAGTTAGCACAAAAGGGGAAATACAGAATTAGGCAGCGGAGGAAAGCGATCTAGCCTAGCTCCAAACATCACTCTGCCAGGGAGGATGCAGGAGGCTGGAAGAGGAGGTGCGAGGTTAAGACTAGGGTGGTGTACAGTGGAAAGGGGATAAGTGAGAGGCTTAAGCCAATTTAGGACATAAAATTGCTCAAAAATGGTGATTAGACATGAGGGTAGAGAAGAGAGTCGAGAACAGGGTCTAGCTTCCTGGCATGAGTCCCCAGATCTCCCCACTAACAAGAGGGAAATGAAAACTGGCAAGCCCAACCAAGCTATGCGTTCAGACCTAAGACCTCCTCTGAAAGCCATCCGCGTCTGAAGCTTTGCCACAAGAGGCCCACGTCTTTCCCGAGAACTGGACACATCAGACATACAGCTGCTTCTCACTTCTGCTTTAGGTCTCAGCAAGTTGTACTCAAAGGCCACCACGTCCAGGGCCGCTCATTTGTCATGGAGCAGCAGCTCAACTTTTTTTAAAAAATATATTTTATTGATCTTTCATTGAGTGGAAGGGAGAGGGATAGAAAGTCAGAAACATCGATGAGAGAGAGACATCGACCAGCCGCTTCCTGCACACCCCACACTAGAGATGTGCCGGCAAGCAAGGTACATGCCCCCGACCAGAATCGAACCCAGGACCTTTCAGTCCGCAGGCCGACGCTCCATCCACTGAGCCAAACCGGTCTCGGCAGCAGCTCAACTTTTGAAAACTACTTTATACTTTAATTGCCAGGGCCATCTTTATAGAAGATAATCCAAAGGCTCAGAGAGCTGGGGATATTATTCAAGGGCACACAGCAAGTTGGAAGTGAATAGAGAGTTGGACCCAAACATTCCCAAGTCTTTCGATTACTTGCTACTCAGTCCCCAAACAGTTGTCACCTTAGCAATGGTACCCAGTGTAGGAGACAATGGCATAGCCCTCGCCTTCCAGGTGTGGTGTCAGCCAACCCCTTTCGTGTTATAAACAAACCTCAGGTTTGGGCTGGGGTGCAGATGGGTGGGCAGTGATCCATGGATGAACATCTATGCCCATCTCAACTCCTCCTGATTCTGGGTCACCCTTTCTCCACTAGCTTTCCATAACTACGCAAAGGTGGGATGGGGTGTGGTCAGACTGTGAACTTAACATTTGAATGGCACCTTGCTCTTTCCATGCAGCTGTGAAGTGAGATAGCACCTCTGGATCTCAAGTGTCATGATGGTGCCCCTCAGCAGGCACCTGAGCACCTACTGTGTGCAGGCGCTGTCATCAGCACAGCACACTTATCTACATGCACTTTCTTTCAGTCCTCTGAGAAGCACTATATGCAGAACAGAAAGAAGAAGAAAAAATAAATTTGCCTTCTCCTGAACTCTCTGACCCTATTTGACCAACCTCTTCATACAGGGAAAATTCAGAGGAGCTGAATTTCTGTGCAAAAGTAAATGATGAGACATCTAGAAATCTAGGGACAGGGTAGAGGCAAAGGGAGGGGAAAACTGGAGGCTCAGAGGTTGTGGCATCTCTAGATAGGAAACCCCCTCTGGGGTTGAGCTCAGAAGGCAGTGTATCTGATGAGCTGGACCATATAGCACCCCCCATTTTCATTCCTTCCTTCCTTCTTTCCTTCCTTCCTTCCTTCTTTCCTTCCTTCCTTCCTTCCTTCCTTCCTTCCTTCCTTCCTTCCTTCCTTCCTTTCTTCCTTCTTTCCTTTCTTTCTTCCTTCTAAAAATACAAAATAACTTCTAAAGTGTTCTGTATGATGGAACTATAATAGCAAATTCAACTCAATGGATCAAAATCTGTTTTTATGTAGCTGATGTTGTGGTAGGGAGAGATACGATTAAGAAGGACATCAAATGTAGGACGGACACATATTGGAAGGAAACCTAAGTCAGGGAAGGGGACCTAGGTAGTGGGCAGTATGTGAGAGGGGAATAGAGTGGCGTTTGGGCAGGCTAGGGAAAGCTTCATGGAGAAGGTGAGTTTTAATAAATAAAAAATAAATAAAAAACTAAGGGAAATAGAAAACCTAGCCCTGCTGATATTTAGGAGGAGAGCATACCGGGCAGAGAAACAGAAAATGCAACGATTCTGGAATGGGAAATGCTCAGTGTGTTTGAAGCATCAAGTTGGCCATGGGGCTGGAGTGGTTGAGGAGAGCCTGAGTGTAGAACATGGTGGTGATCGTCCGAAGTCCAAAAGTGCTATGTTTTTGTGCTGAGGTTAGAAGAGGCTCAATCTATAGAGATAAGAGGGTCAGTGGGCTTTTGGAAGACATATGCTTTCTATCTCATCAACACTATACTCCTATAGATAAAGACAGTAAGGCTCAGGAGACAGAAAGGAATTGTTCAAGATCACAGGCTGGCAGAACCTGTATTTGATCCTGTGACTTTGGATTGAGCCACTGCTCTTCCCACTACAGTTAGCTAAAAGGTGGGCAGTTGTGTGTGTGACAGGATGGGGGTGGGTGGGGAGTGGGAGAGAGATTCAGAAGACCTGTGACCATTCACATTCTCGTGCATACGTTTGCGACACCTAGTAAGGTCAGCAGGCTCCTGACAGTTCTGGAGGCTGGAAGTTCAAGATCAAGGTGCCAGCAGATTCGATGTCAGGTGATGGTTCATAGACAGCCAACTGCCCACTGTGTCCTCACATGTGGAAGGGCCGGAGAGTTCTCTGGGCATCAATCCCATTCATGGGGACAGACCCCAGGCATCCTCTTCACCGCTCTGAAATCTGACCAAATCTCAGTTTCTTCATCAACAAAGGGAGTCAGCGGGCCCACTGGTCCATACAGTCCCTTCCAACTACACATGACATTTAATCATTCCATCACAAGGGAAGACACGACAATGGTAAATGCAGAGGCTTTGAAGCCAGTCTTG
>PVJN01038339.1:0-20296 GCA_004026805.1 Lasiurus borealis
GGGAGTGGCAAGAAATATTCAACGTGATGAATAGCAAGAACCTACAACCAAGAATAATCTATCCAGCAAAGCTATCATTCAGAATTGAAGGGCAGATAAAGAGCTTCACAGAGAAGAAAAAGCTAAAGGAGTTTATCAACTCCAAACCAGTGTTATGTGAAATGCTGAAAGGTACTCTTTTAGAAGAGGAAGAAGAAAAAGGTAAAAGCCAAAAAATTATGAACAACAAATACATATCTATCAACAAGTGAATTTAAAAATTAAGTGAATTAAAAATGTGATCAACAGAATACACTGGTGAATATAATAGAATCAGGAGCACAGAAAGGGAGTGGACTGATAATTCTCAGGGGAAAAGGGGTGAGGGGTGTACAGGGAGAGACTGGACAAAAATCATACACCTATGGATGAGGTCAATGGGAGGGAGGTAAGGACAGAGGGAAGAGTGGAAGCTGGGTGGAGGTGAGCTATAGAGGGGAAAAAAGAGAAACAAATGTAATAATCTGAATAATAAAGATTTAATTAAAAAAAGAACCTCACCCGAGGGTAACCTATTCTCCCCTTTCATATCACTAGTGAGGCAACTGAGACCCCTACTCTTTTCCTCCTAAAAATAAATTCTAGGTCCCAGTAGTATTTCAGCTCCAGGCCCCCAAAAAGCATCAAAAGCAGACAAGTGACATGTGGCAGCCTCAGGAGCAGCCTTTATCTCCCAAGTCACTCAACAGGATCGTTCTCGAGACTTCACCAACCAGTATCTTGAGGAAATGATACTGCTGCACCCCTTGTCCAGCATGGAAAACACTACCTGTTTAACAAATACCTCTCAGACCACTACCTCAACTACTCCTACACCTTACTACTGTGCACAATCTGTGAATTTACCCCCTCCCTTAGCCTGCATTTCACCGGGTATTTTTCTCCTCTATGGGGCTACAGCTTACACCTGTGTCCTCTAGGACCTGTCACACTCGCTCTGTCTTTATGTCTTCCTAACCCCCAATCTTTTTATCAGAACAGAGGGAAAACTTGAATCCTCTCTTAGTGTTCTCAGACCTTGCTACAAAAGGGCAGCCCTCGTTCCCCTCTTAGTGGGTACAGGAGTCCTCACTGCAGTAGGGACAGGAGTAGGAGGCATTTCCTCCTCTGTTAATTTCTACCATGAACTGTCTGCTGAATTTTCAGAAGATATCTCCATCATTAGCAATTCCTTTGAATTCCTTCAAAGGCAGGTAGACTTCTTAGCAGCAGTAGCCCTCCAGAACCTGCACACTTTAGATCTCTTAACAGCAGAAAAAGTGTCTTCTTGGAGAAGAATGGTGCTACTTTGTAAACGAATCAGGTATTGTTAAAGATCACATTAAATCCCTACAGGACAGGACTGACCAAAGACGATGTAACCAGCTAGAAGGGTGTGTGTGTCATCTTTGGCTCACTTAGCCCAGGCCCACTGGTATTTATTCTTTTAATTTTGCTCTTTGGCCCCTGTCTCATGTGCTGTTTCACTAGATTTTTGCAAAACAGAATGGAGGTGTTTGCCAACCAGAAGGTGGGAGAGATCTATCTGACCTTGAATTCAGAACCTAACGATACTTATCTCACCAGAATCCTTGAGATCCCAGGTAGATGCCCCTGACGACATCTCCTCTCAGCAAAAAGTAGCTACGGAAGACAGCCCTTTGCCCCCTGACCTTGCCCGGACTCTCAATTTTTTTTTTTTTAACTATTACCAAAAGCATGGACTGATAGATCCTTCCTTCCCCCAACCGGTGGGTGGAGTATGACATAACCTGCACCTGCGGCCTGGATGTACCTGAGTACCTAACCAGGCACTTTATATGGACTATACATTGAACCACTAGTCAGCACCTGCCAAATACCCTAAGCCCTTGTCCCTATATGACCATATATAAGCCACCAATCAGCGCATACCGAGTACACTAAGCCCCATCCCTTCCCATTCCTCCCCTCAAAAGGTGTGTTCATCTCTGCATGTGTTGCTGTTCTTCCCTTGAGAGACAGCCGGGCAGGTCCTTCTCCTCTAATAGAGCCTGAGGTCCTGGTTTTCAGTCTCCATCTGATCTTTCACCGCCTAAGCTGGCAGTTGGACATCCCTCTTCCAGTCTGGGGCTCTCCTTGCAGTCCGAGACCCCTCACTCCTTATGGCCCACCTGCAGCAGAGGTGGAAGAGGCTCCCGCCATGGACATGGTGCTCGCCAGCTGTGATCCTGGCTTCTAGCTGAGCAGAGCTCCCCCTGTGGAAGTGCACTGACCACCAGGGGGCAGCTCCTGTGTTGAGCATCTGTCCCCTGGTGGTCAATGCATGTCATAGCAACCAGTCATTCCACTGTTCAGTTGATTTGCATATTACATCTTTATTATATAGAATTTTATATATATTATAAGTATATATATTATATACATATTATATATAGACATTTCATTTATACTGTCTATGCTTTCATCTAGAATTTTTTTCCTAGAATTTTTATGGCTTTGAGTGTTACATTTAAGTCTTTAATCTATTATTAATTTATTCTTGTGTGTGGTATAAGAAGGTAGTTTAATTTCATTTTTTTTGCAAGTTATCTGTCCAGTTTTTCTTCCTAGTGTAGTGTTATTGAATAGACTATCTTTACCCATCTAATATTCTTACCTCCTTTGTCAAATATATAAAAAAAATTTTTTTTATTTAATAAATCTTTATGGTTCAGATTATTAGAATTGTTCCTCTCTCTCCCCCCCCCCCTCCAGCCAGCTTTCCTGTGGTTCTGGATGATGTCCATTCTATCTTTTAGTTGTAGTTTTGAAATTGTTGTGTGAGGCAGCAGTTTACATGTTCACTTAGGTCGCCATCTTGGTTTCTCTCCTCCTTTGTCAAATATTAATTGAACATAAAGGCATGAATTTATTTCTGGGCTCTCATTCTGTTCCATTGATCTATATGTCTGTTTTTGTGCCAGGATCATGCTGTTTTGATCACTATGGCCTTGTGGTATAATTTTATATCAGGGAGTGTGACTCCTCCAACTGTTTCTTCTTTCTCAAGATTGCTGTGGACTTGGGGGTCTTTTGTGGTTCCATATAAATTTTTGGAGTATTTGTTCTAGTTCTGTGACATATGCCATTGGTACCTTGATAGGAATTGTATAGAATATATAGATTGCATTAGGTAATATGGATATTTTAATAATAATTCTTCCTATCCATGAACATGGTATATGCTTCTACTTTTTAAAAAACCTTCTTCAGTTTCTTTATTCATTATTTTATAATTTTTCAAGTACAAGTCTTTTACATCTTTTGTTAAACTTATTCCTAGGTTTTTGGGTGTTTTTTTTTTTAAATGCTATTATAAATGGGATTGTTTTCTTAGTTTCCTTTCTGATAGTTCATTAATGGTGTATATAAATCCATCTAACTTCTGTATATTTATTTTGTATCCTGCTACTTTACTGAATTCTTTTATCAGTTCCAGTAGTCTCTTGGTGGAATCTTTAGGCTTCTTTATATACAGTATCATGTCATGTGCACATACTAGTAGTTTACTTCTTGCTTTTCAATTAGGATGCTTTTATTTCTTCTTAATATCTGATTGCTATGGGTAGGATTTCCTATACTATCCTGAATAAGAGTGATGAAAGTGAACATCCCTAACTTGTTCCTGATCTTAAGGTAAACATTTTTAGTTTTTGCCCACTGAGTATGATGTTGGCTGTGGGTTTGTCATAATTGGTCTGAGGTATGTTCCTTCTATTCCCACTTTGTTGAGGGTTTTTAAAAAATCATAAATGGTTGTTCGATTTTATCAAATGTTTTTTTCTGCACCTATTGATATGATTATGACTTTGACCCTTTATTTTACTTATGTGGCATATCATATTTTTGATTTGTGAATATTGTACCAGCCTTAGACCCCTCCCCCAGAATAAATACTACTTGATCATAGTGTATGATATTTTTAATGTATTGCTTTATCTGTTTTGCTAATATTTTGTTGAGGATTTTAGCATCTATGTTTATCAGAGATATTGGCCTAACAATGTTCATTTCTTGTAGTGTCTTTATCTGGTTTTGCAATTAGGATAATGCTGGCCTCATAAAATGAGGTTGGGAGTCTTCCCTCATCTTGAATTTGTTGGAATAGCATGAGAAGGATCGGTGTTAATTTTTTGAATGTTTGGTAAAATTCACCTTTGAAGCCATCCAGTCCAGGACTTGTTTCTTGGGAGGCTTTTTATAAAAAGATGTTTTTATTAATTTCAGAGGGGAAGGGAGAGGAAGAAAAAAAAGGGAGAGGGAGTGAGAGAGACATCAGTTAGGAAAGAGAATCATTGATCGGCTGCCTCCTGTACACCCTCCTACCCCCCACCCATTGGGGATCGAGCCAGCATACACCCTGACTGAGAATTGAACCATGGCTTCCTAGTTCATAGGTCAATGTTCAACCACTGAGCCATACCAGCTGGGCTTCTGCTTAAATTTCATTAGTTGTAATTTGTCTATTCAGATTTTCTGATTATCCCTTCACATTTTGGAAAATTGCATATTTCTGGGAATTTACCCATTTTTTCCAGATTGTCGAATTTGTTAGCATATAGTTGTTTGTAATATTCTTACAATCCTTTGTATTTCTTTGGTACCAGTTGTTATTTTTCTTTCATTTTTATTTTAATGAGCTATTTCTTTTTTTTTTTTCCCTCAGGAGTCTGGTTAAAGGTTTGTTAATCTTTATCTTTTTAAAGAACCAGCTTTTGGTTTCATTGATATTTTGTATTGTTTCTTAAGACTCTATTTGGTTTATTTCTTTTCTTCTATTCACTTGTGCTTATTTATTTTTTTCTAGTTCTTTTAATTATAAAATTAGATTGTTTATTTGAGATTTTTCTTGAAGTAGGCTGGTAATACTATGAATTGCTCTCTCAGAATTGCTTTCACCATGAACCATAGATTTTTGGGTTATTCTAATTTTCACTTATTTTAAGGTATTTTTTCATTTCTATGTTGATCTCATTATTAATGCAATCATTATTTAGTAATATGTTATTTAGCCTCCATGTCTCTGGGTGTTTTTTTTTTTGTGTGTGTGATTGATTTCTAGTTTCATACCATTATTGTTAGAGAAGATGCTTGATATAATTTCAACCTTCTTAAATTTATTGAGAGTTGTTTTGTGTCCTACAATGTGGTCTATCCTTCCTTGGCTGATGTGATTCAGCAGTTGAGCATCAACCCAGGAACTAAGGGGTCACTGGTTGGCTTCCCAGTCAGGGCACATATCTGGGTTGTATGCTTGATCCCCATTAGGGAGCATACAGGAGGCAGCTGATTAATGATTTTCTCTCATCATTGATGTTTTCTATCTCTCTTCCTCACTGAAAAATCAATAAAAATATATTAAAAAATAAAAATAAAATTCCCTCATATGGCTGTATTACTGTCAGTCTCTCCCTTTATGTTTATCAAGCTATGCCTTACATATTTAAGTGTTCCTGTGTTGAATGCATAAATGTTTGCAAGGGTTGTATCTTCTTGTTGGATTTATCCTTTTGTCATTGGGTATTGTCCTTCTTTGTCCCTTATGACTGCCTTTGTTTTAAAGTCTACTTTATCAGATATAAATATTGCTACTGGGATTTATCCCCTTCCCATTTGCATTAAATATCTTTAAAAATATTTTTATTGATTTCAGAGAGGAAGAAAGAGGGAGGGAGAGATAGAAACATCCATCATGAGAAAGAATCATTGATCGACTGCCTCCTGCATGCTGTACCCTGGAGACAGCCCACAATCTGAGCATGTACCCTCACAGGGAATTGAACTGCAACTTCCTGGTTCATAGGTTGATGCTTAACCACTGAGCAACACCAGCTGGGCTACCCTTTGTCTTTTGATTGGAGCATTTAAGCCATTTACAATTTAAGTGATTATTGAGAGGTACATATTTATTGCTATTTTATTCTTTTCACTATGTTCCTGTTTCTTCTCTGCCACCTCCTCCCCCTTCTTCAGGAAAACTTTTTAATGGCTTTTTGTAATACTGGTTTTGTGGTGACACACTCCTTTATTTTATTTTTGCCTAAGAAGCTCTTTATTTCTTCATCACTTTTAAATGATAGTCTTGTTGGGTAAAGAAGTCTTGGGTGTAGGTCCTTGCTTTTCATCATTTTGACAGTTTCATGTCAAACCCTTCTGGCCTGACATGTTTCTGTTGAGAAGTCAGCTGTCAATCTTATAGAAGGTCCTTTGTAGGTAACTAACTTTTCCTTACAAGCAGCCTTTCTTATATCATGCTTTAGACTTTCCTAAAAGCTCTTAAAGTTTCACAAAACCAAATTAGTAGCATCTGGCCTCTGCATACCCAATACTTGTTGCTACAAAGCAATCTGTAGGTGGCTGCTGCTTGTGCAGGGCTTAAAGGTGCCTGGGTAAGGCTAAGCTGAAAACCAAGGCCAACTGCTGCTAGTGCCACAACTGGGGCCACTTAGTAAGAGGCACAGGGAATGCTGAGGCCAGATGCTGCTTGTTTGAGAGATTTTAGAAAAGTCTGAAGCATGAACTAAGACAGACCATTCATATGGAAAAGTAAATGGAGACAGCTTGAATAGGCCTGAAAGTTGGCTGGGATGGGGCCTTGGAATCCGCAGGCAGGGCAAACAGTGTGATCCAGGTTGATGAAGTCTCAAATATGGCAACTGCCTGCCAACTGGGGGAAGTTGGGCCTTATCTAAGGAGCAATAGCTTCTGCCAGCACTCTGATCTGGCAGAAAGCTGCCTCTGCCCCCAGGTCTTGGCCCTGATGCTCAACAATTCAGTTCCTCACCATATGTTTCTGGTGTCTTTCAAATTGCTTCCCAGTGCTGGAGCTCAGAGGAAGAGAGTCCGAGTTACCATGTGTGCAGGTGCTTTCACAAGAATTGCCTGGAACTCCAGCAACCCGAGTTTCCCTCAGCCTCAATTCCCACTGTTTTTTATAGCCAGAAGTTATAGGGACCTCTCTCCCTGGCACTGGAATCCTGGGTGGAGGCTAAGACCCATTTTCTACCTCCATAGTTGAGTATCCCTTTCAATTTTTATCCTCCACACATGAGTACATGACCAGCCTGTTACACTGTCATCCTCTCCTAATTCCCTAATTGTAGGACTTCCATTCAGCTTGATTTCAGGCCATTCAAAATAATGGTTGTTCCATAGTTTAGTTGTATTTTTGATGTGGTTGTGGGTAAAGGTGAGCACAATGTTTATGCCATCATCTTGCCCAGAAGACTATGATTAATTTTTTATTGAAATAACAATACCATTATTATTATAGTTTGTCTGTTTCTGTCCATTATGTTCATATCTATAAACATCTTTATTTAAAAAAATATATATTTTATTCATTTTTTACAGAGAGGAAGGGAGAGGGATAGAGAGTTAGAAACATCAATGAGAGAGAAACATTGATCAGCTGCCTCCTGCACACCTCCTACTGGGGATGTGCCTGCAACCAAGGAATATGATCTTGACTGGAATCGAACCTGGGACATTTCAATCAACAGGCCACCACTCTATCCACTGAGCAAAACTGGTTAGGGCTATAAACATCTTTTTTAAAAAAAATTAAATCTTTATTATTCAGGTTATTACATTTGTTTCTCTTTTTCCCCCTCCATAGCTCCCCTCCACCCAGCTCCCACTCCTCCTTCTACCCTTACCTCCCCACTATTGACCTCATCCATAGGTGTATGATTTTGTCCAGTCTCTCCCTGAACTCCTCTCACCACATTCCCCCTAAGAATTATCAGTCCACTCCCTTTCTGTGCTCCTGAATCTATTATATTCACCAGTTTATTCTGTTCATCAGATTTTTAATTCACTTAATTTTTAGATTCACTTGTTGATAGATATGTATTTGTTGTTCACAATTTTTTATCTTTTACTTTTCTTTCTTCCTCTTCTTAAAGAGTGCCTTTCAGCATTTCATATAATACTGATTTGGAGTTGTTGAACTCCTTTAGCTTTTTCTTATCCGTGAAGCTCTTTATCTGCCCTTCAATTCTGAATGATAACTTTGCTGGATAGAGTATTCTTGGTTGTAGGTTCTTGCTATTCATCATGTTGAATATTTCTTGCCATTCCCATTTGGCCTACATAGTTTCTGTTGAGAAATCAGCTGACAATCATATGGGTGCTCCCTTGTAGGTAATTAACTGTTTTTCTCTTGGTGCTTTTAATATTCTCTCTCTGTTTTTTGCTCTTGGTATTTTAATTATGATGTGTCTTGGTGTAGTCCTCTTTGGATTCTGTGTGCTTCCTGGACTTGTAAGTCTATTTCTTTCACCAGATGTGGGAAAATTTCAGTCATTATTTCTTCAAATAGGTTTTCAGTATCTTGCTCTCTTTCTTCTTCTGGAACCCCCACAGTTCTGATGTTGGTACACTTGAAGCTGTCCCAGAGGTCCCTTACATATCTTCACATTTTTGGATTCTTTTTTCTTCTTGCTTATCCAGTTGAGTGTTTTCTGGTTCTTTATATTTCAAATATTTGACTTGATTCTTGCCTTCCTCTAGTCTGCTGTTAAGTCTCTGAATAATATTTTTATTTCAGTCAGTGTATGTTTAATTTCTAGTTGCTCCTTTTCCATCTCTAGTTGTTTTTTTTTCCATCTCTAGATTGTTCTTTTTCATCTCCTCTTGAGTCTCACTAATTTTATCCATCTTTTCTAGGATATTCTTGAAAAACCGTGGTTTTGAACTCTATATCCAGTCGTTTGTTTTTCTCCATTTCTTTTGTGTGTGATCTCCTCCTTTGTCTCAGCATTTTCACTATGCCAGGAGAACTTCTGTGTTGGATTCAGCCTTATGATACAAGACATGCAAAGCTGCAAAAGCCTCTCTGTTGAGCTTGGGATGGGTGGAATCTCAGGGCTTAATGGACTGCTTTGCCTTCCAGTCAGCCTCACCCTCCACGGCCTCTGAGTCTCATGTGACTGGGTAATCGCTGGAGCGGTCCCTGTGCACATGCGTACTTGCGCATTGCCTCTAGATCTCTGCCTTTCCAGGTCCCCTGCCCTCTGGGACCATATAAGTCTCGGTCCCCAGGGTTTGCCCAAAACTGGGGTTCAGTGGAGCTAGAAGTGGCGCAGTTGGGAGGCTCACTGTCCCCTGCCCACTCACGAAAGCCAGCGGCACAATCAGCACTTGGTCCTCTGTGCGCAGTGTTGTGTGTGCCAGCAGACCTCCACCCTTTCATGTATCCCCCAGATCTCCATGCACTTCTCCCCCCTCTTCACAGTCCGAACTCCCCCTGTATGAATCCCGGCCGGATGTGGGGTTTAGTGCCATAGGATAAGGGGTTCAATGCAGCTGGGAGTCTCCATCCCCCTCCTGGCAGAGAAAGCCAGCCATGCATTCTGGCACCCGCTCTCTCCACAGGTGCGTCTCTGCACCTCAACTTTTTGCAGCTCCTCTGGGTCTCCGTGAGCATCTCTCTTTCCTTCTAGTTGTAGAATTTCCACTCATCCAGCTTTCCTGTGGTTCTGGATGATGTCCGTTCTGTCTTTTAGTTGTAGTTTTGAAATTGTTGTGTGAGGCAGCAGTGTAGGTGTTTACCTATGCCACCATCTTGGATCAGTCTCTATAAACATCTTTATATGTATTATTCTTATTTGTGTATTTAACATACATTTTTTATTGTTACTGTGTTCCATTTTTTATACAGTTTAGTCATATATTTGGTGATGTTCCAAAGGATTTAATCCAGATACATCATGAATATACAACAGAAAAAGTAATTTTCCCTTCTACTATAAGTTGGTATTTATTTTTTAATTTTATGTTTTCTTATAAATTCATAAGCTAAGCTTTATTAACTATGTAAAAATATATGCAATGTGTTTGTTAACAACTTAAAATTCTTAATAGTTTTTGTATCAGATTTTCCCCCTATAGTTTTACTATAATATAATTTATGTGGAATAACACCTTTTTCATAAATAAAGCTGGTTGATATTTGACATAGGTATGGATCAAAGAAACCATCAGCACATTAAGGTAGTAATTACACTCATCACACTTGAAAGTGTTCTCCTGTTCCTTTTATTTTATTTTTAAAAAATATTTATTGTTCAGATTATTACAGTTGTTCCTCTTTTTTTCCCATCCGACTCCATCCTATGCCCTCATCCATAGGTATATAATTTTTGTCAAGTCTCTTCCCGAACTCCCACACCCTGTTACCCCCATGAATTGTCAGTCCACTCCCTTTCTATACTCCTGTTTCTATTATATTTACCAGTTTATTCTGCTCATCATATTTTTAATTCACTTTAATTTTTATATTCACTTGTTCATAGATATGTATTTATTTTTCATAATTTTTATCTTTACCTTTTTCTTCTTCTTCCTCTTCTTAAAGACCAGCTTTCAGCATTTCATATAATACTGTTTTGGTGATAATGAACTCCTTTAGCTTTTTCTTATCTGTGAAGTTCTTTATCTACCCTTCAATTCTGAATGATAGCTTTGCTGGGTTGAGTAATTTTGGTTGTAGGTTCTTGCTATTCATCACTTTGAATATTTCTTGCCATTCCCAACTTGCTTGCATAGTTTCTGTTGAGAAATCAGATGATAGTCCTATGGGTGCTCCCTTGTAGATAATTAACTGTTTTTCTCTTGCTGCTTTTAATATTCTTTGTTTTTTGCTTCTTTATATTTCAAATCTTTGACTTGATTCTTGTGATCCTCTAGTCTGCTGTTGAATCTCTGTATATTATTTTTTATTTCAGTCAGTGTATGTTGCATTTCTAGTTGGTCCTTATTCATATCTCTGACAGTCTCACTAAATTTATTGGCTTTTTCTAGGAAATTCTTAAAAAACCTTATAACCATGGTTTTGAACTCTATATTCAGTTGTTTGCTTTCCTTCATTTCTTTCATTTGTGACTGGTTTCTTTGTCTTCACATTTTCGCTGCTTCCCTGAGTTGGTAGAGTGGCTTTGTGTGCTAGGTGTCTTATAGGACCCAATGGCTCAGCCTCCCCAGTTACCTGAGGAGGAAACTCTTGGTGCACTTGTGGGCTGTGTGCACAGTTTTGTTGTAATTAAGTCTTAATTGTTGTTGGTATCACTGGGAGGAATTGACCTCCAGGCCAATTGGCTGTGAAGATCAGCTGTGTTTATGATGGGGGAACTACTTTGCTGGAGACACCCTTATGAGTCAAGACTTGATTTAGTAGGGCTTTGGTGCTTACTGAGTCTGCTCCCTGAGTATGGCCCTTATGAATCTGAGGAGTTGTAATCTGGATGATCCTACTCTGACTATTGGGTACACTAGTTTTTGGATCTCCAAAGAGGTGCTAATTTAGCCTCTGTCTGAGGCCACCCAGCAGGAGCTACAGAGAGATCTGCAGATTCTTATTCTTTGTTTGGGTTTTAGAGATGCCCAGATGAGGCCCAGCTGTGAAGCAATGCAAGCTGCTGTGGGGCCTTGGGCCTTCTTTTGGATGTTCTGGGTCTCTCTGACTCAGCTGCAGTTTGGTAGGTAAGTTTAGATTTCAAAGGACCAGGCCATTCATATGCAAAAGCTTCTGCACACAGCTTAGATGGGCGGAGTCTCTGGGTGGAGCAAACAGCAATGGCTTCCCATCAGCCCTGCCCTAGAAGCCCCCAAGTCTTTTCAGTGTCCCACAGTAATTGCTACAAGCACCTCTGAGAGAAAGCTGCCCTCAAGAGCCACGCAATGTCAGATAGTCCAGTTTCTCTCCATATGAACCTGGGTCCCCAAAGTCTCACTTGGAACTGGAGTTCAGAGCAGTCGGGAGCTGTGTCTCCCTCCGGTTTGAAAAAGCCAGCTGCGTACTCAGTTGCCAGCCTTCTCCATACGTGTATAATTCTGTACCTCTGCCTTTTGCACCTCCTTGGAGTCTCAGTGTGCTTTTCTCTTTCCTTCTAGTTGTAGAATTTCCACTCAGCCAGTCTTCTGTGGTTCTGAATTGTGTCTGTTTTGTCTTTTAGTTGTAGTTTGTTGTGCGAGGTGGCAAGTTCAGGTGTTTACCTATGCCACCATCCTGGTTTTTATTGACTTCAGAGAGGAAGGGAAAGAGAGATAAAAACATCAATGGACAGCTATACTCCAGAAGACTGTGGGGGACTGCTGGATCGTGCTTCCCTGACCGGGCAGCCCCCACTTCTGCTGGGTTCCTTATGGAGTTACTGGCTTGGACTCAGAGACTGCACCATCTTGAAGAAGAAAGGGGACATTATCAAATGCCTGAAAAGCCTACAACTATGGCACCCACCGAACAGCTGCGAACCTGAGAACACTGCACTGGTCCCCAAGTGTGCAAGCACATGAATTCAGAGGAGCTCTACACTCCCACATAAAAGATCAGATTTCACCTAGGATAAGGTGAGGTCTTAGTCCTGGCAGGAGAGAGAAATGCATATGTGGGAGATTCTGGATCTCTTTTTTATTTATATTTTATTGTTTTCCCCTTTAAATCCTTGCCTCTGATTGCTAAGCCCAATACATAGGATCACCCAATTGGGGACACTGTAAGAGACTGCAGGGAAAAGTTTTCTGGAATCTTGGGATCAGAGTGAGGAATAACCATCAGAGAACCAGCTCTGGGGCAACCCACTCCCCCAAACCGGTATTAAGTGCCACAGGGAAAACAAAACCTAAACACTAGCTAGAGAGGACCTATAAACCCGGAAGTCAATCCAGAAACACTGCCACCCAGGGGTTGAATCACAAATTGACTATTGTGTAAACACAAATAAAGGAATAGAAGAAATAAGGATGTACTGTCTGCTTAAAAATCAGGACTGGCTTATAACACTGAGGAGCAGTGAAACGCAGGGAACTTCAATAGTGTCCTGACTAGGAAGCAGGCATGCCAAACAGAACAGTAGAGGAAGTGAATGACCTTCACTACTGCACATTTTTTTCATCTTTACTTAAGAAACTAAATTTTTTCTCTTTTCCTCACTTGATTTTTACTTTTTAATTATAACATCTTTATTTTTAATCAGTATTATTACTACTACTATTTTACCTTTTTAAAAAAGTGTCAGTTTATTTTCTTTTTCTTTTATTTTGGGATTAGTGTTCTACATTTTATTTTCATCTTTCCTTTAGCATCACATTACTCTATCTTAACTTTACCTTTATGTCATCCCTCTCTGCATCACTTTTCCTGTTTTGTTGTTCTGTTTCTCTTACCCTATTCCTGCTTTAGATTTTCCCTATTTCTTCTTTTTATTGTCTGTTAAAATTTCACCCTACTTATATATCTAATTTCCAATCCCCTGTTCCAAACAACACACACCTTTCTTTTCTCTTTTTCACTATCCAAAATTTTTATCTCTGTCCTTTTGTTATTATTTACTTGATTGTTGATTATATCAATTTTTTAATGCTTGTTTGTGTGATTGTTTTGATTTTTTTTTCTGTTTTTCCTAGCCTCACTTGATATTAGTTGTTGTTTGTAGTTTGCATTGATCTCCAGGTGCTTGTTGCTGGCATGTGTTCAGATTAGTGGCTGTTCTATTGGAATTTTCTCCATACATATATATATGTTTTTTCCCCCTCTTTTTTCTTATTCTCTCTCTTTTCGCTCTTACTTTTTTCCCCTCTATCCAATTTCATTTTTACACTCCTTTTTTTCTTTTTTTCTTCTCCTTTATCTCCTATCCTCTAACTAGCCTTTCTCTGGTGGTCACTTTTATTTGGGGTTATTAATATCGTGATTACACTTATGTTCAGTGCCTTGTGCATTGTATCTTGTTGTGTGGTATTTTGTGCCTTTAAATCAATGCAGGAGAGAGAGAACTACATAATCAGACACTAAGAGAAGAGAAATCATGGGGAGACAAAGAAACAGCCCATATATGAAAGAAAAACAGGCATCACCAGAAAATGAAGTAAACAAAATAGAGGCAATCAACCTGTCAGAGAGAGAATTCAGAGAAATAGTCATAAGGTGGATGAAAAGAATGGAAGACAAATTCAACAATATGTGAAAGAACCAAGAAGAAATGAAAAATGAGATTGCTGCTATAAAGAACTCAATAGAAAGCATCAAGAGTAGACTAGAAGAAGCAGAGGACCGCATCAGCAAGTTAGAAGACAAGGTAAGAAAAAAATACCCAAGTAGAGTAGCTTCTAGAAAAAAAATTTAAAAGCAGGAAGAGAGCCTAAGGGAACTTTGAGATAATATGAAACAAAACAACATTCACATAATAGGGGTTTCAGGAGGACAGGAAACTGAGAAAGGAATAGAAAACCTGTTTGAAGAAATAATGACAGAAAACTTCCCTGATATAGGGAAGAAAAAACCCACACAAATCAAAAAAGCTCACAGAGTTTCAACCAAAGTGAAACCCAAAGGCTGATACCAAGACTCTTTTTTTAAAAAAATATATTTTATTGATTTTTTTACAGAGAGGAAGGGAGAGAGATAGAAAGTCAGAAACATCCATGAGAGAGAGACATCGATCAGCTGCCTCCTGCATGCCCCTCACTGGGGATGTGCCTGCAACCCGGGTACATGCACTTGACCAGAATCAAACCCGGGACCTTTCAGTCCACGGGCCAACGCTCTATCCACTGAGCCAAACTGGTCTCGGTATTGCCCAAGACTCTTTATAATTAAATTGACAAACACCAAGGACAAAGTAAGAATCTTACAAGCAGCCAGAGAGAGACAGAAAGTTACCTACAAAGAATCCCCCATCAGACTAGTGACTGATTTCTCAACAGAAACACATCAGGCCAGAAGAGAATGGAATGAAATCTACAAATACTGTACCCAGCAAGGCTAGCAATCAAATTTGAAGGCAAAATGAGGAGCTTCACAGACAAAAAATGCTAAATGCTAAAGGGTCTGCTATAAAAAAAAAGAAAAAAAGAGAGAAAGAAACAGGAAGCGAAGAAGGAACACAGGGGTAAAGAATAAAAATGGTGACAATCAAGTACCTATCAATAACTTTAAATGTAATGGATTAAATGCCCCAATCAAAAGACATAGGGTAACAGATTGGAGAAGAAAACATGACCCATATATCTCCTGTCTACAAGAAATCCACCTCAGAAAAAAAGATGCACACAAACTGAAGGTGAAAGGATGGAAATGAAAAAAAAAAAGCTGGGGTAGCAATACTTATATCTGACAAATTAGATCTCAAAGTGAAGAAATAGAAAGCGATAAGGAAGGCCACTTCATAACACTAAAGGAGCTATGCAACAAGAACAAATAACTCTGATAAATGTGTACACACCCAATATAGGAGCACCCAAATATATAAAAAAAACTTCTGGAGGATATCAAGGTAGAAATTGACAGTATTACAATCATAGTAGGCGACTTTAATACCCCACTATCACCACTGGACAAATCCTCTAAACAAAAAATCAGCAAAGACACATCAACCCTAAATGACTCACTAGACCAGAGAGAATTAATTGACATCTTCAGAATATTTCATCCCAAAGCCACAGAACATACATTCTTCTCAAGTGAAGATGGTTCATTTTCAAAGATAGACTATATAAAAAACATGACCATATATCTCCTGTCTACAAGAAATCCACCTCAGAAAAAAAGATGCACATAGATTGAAGGTAAAAGGATGGAAATGAAAAACAAACAAACAAACAAAAAAACTGGGTCACAGGCAAGGTTTCTTCAAATTCAAGAAGATAGAAATCATATCAAGCATCTTTTCAGATCACAGTGGCATAAAACTGGAAATCAATGATAATAAAAACAATCCCCAAAAATAAAACACATGGAGACTAAATAGCATGCTATTAAACAATGACTGGGTTACCAGAGAGATCAAAGAAAAAGTAAAAAACATCATGGCAACAAATGACAATGAAAACACAACAATCCCAAATCTATGGGACACAGCGAAAGCAGTCTTGAGAGGGAAGTTCATAGCTCTACAAGCCTACTGCAAAAATAAAAAAAGAATGGTAATAAATTACCCAACCCAACACTCAAAGAATTAGAAAGAGAGCAACAAGAAAAGCAGAAGGAAGGATATAATGAAGATCAGAGTGGAGATAAATGAGAGACAAAAAACAAACAAAAAACAAAAAACAAAACAACCCCCCACCCTAAAAAACAAAAAGAAAACAATACAAAAATCAACAAAACTAAGAGCTGCTTCTTTGAAAGGATAAACAAGATTGATGAACCTCTAGGCAGGCTCAACAAGAAGCAAAAAGAGAGGACCCAAATAAACAAAATCAGAAATGAAGAGGAGAAATAACAACAAACCCCACTGAAATACAAAGGATTGTTAAAAAATACTATGAACAACTCTACTTCAACAAACTGGACAATGGGAGGAAATGGACATATTCCTAGAAAAATACAACCTTCTAAAACTCAATCAGGAGGAATCTAAACATCTCAGTAGGCCAATAATTATGAAAGAAATTGAAGCAGTCATCAAAAAGCTTCCAGCAAACAAAAGCCCAGGGCCAGAAGGCTTCACAGGGGAGTTTTACCAAGCACTCAAGGAAAAACTAAAACTTATCCTCCTCAGACTATTCCAAAAACTTTAAAAGGAAGGAACACTTCCAAGCTCATTCTATGAAGCCAGAATCACACTAATACCAAAACTAGATTAAGACAACACAATAAAAGAGAATTACAGGCCAATATCCCTCATGAGCAAGATGTTAAAATCCTCAACAAAATTCTAGCAAATTGGATCTAGCAGTGCATCAGAAAGATCATACACCATGACCAAGTAGGATTTATTCCAGCGATGCAAAGATGGTACAATATCCACAAATCAATAAATGTGATACATCACATAAACAAATTGAGAGATAAAAATCACAGTCATATCAATTGATGCAGAAAAAGCATTGACAAAATCCACCTTTTCTTGATTAAAAACTCTCAGCAAAGTGGTAATAGAAGGACAACCTCAACACAATAAAAGCCATATATGACAAACCCACAGACAAAATCATACTCAATGGGTAAAAACTAAAACTATTTGCCCCAAGAACAGGAACAAGACAGGGATGCCCACTCTCACCACTCCTGTTCGACATAGTACTGGAAGCATTAGCCATTGCAATTAGACAACAAGAAGAAATAAAAGGCATCCAAATTGGAAAAGAAAAAAGTAAAGCTGTCCTTATTTGCAGATGACATGATATTTATATGAGAAACCCGAAAGTCTCCATCAAAAAACTAATGGACTTAAGAAATGAATTCGGCAATGTACAGGATACAAAATTAACACCAAGAAATCTATGGCATTTCTACACAGCAATAGTGAACTACAGAAAAAGAGACTAAAAAAGCAATCCCATTTACCATTGCACCAAAAAAATTAAGATACCTATAAATAAACTTAACTAAGGAGGTAAAAAACCTATACGTGGAAAACTACAGGACACTGAAAAAAGAGATAGAAGAAGACATAAACAGATAAACGAGCATACTATGTTCATGGATTGGGAGAATCAACATAATTAAAATGACCATACTACCCAAAGTAGATAGATTCAATGCACTCCCCATTAAAATACCAATGGCCTATTTCACAGATCTAGAAAGAACTCTCCAAAAATTCATCTGTAATAAAAAAGACCCCGAATAGCCACAGCAATCCTGAGAAAGAAGAATAAAGTATGTGGGATATCAATACCAGCTTTCAAGCCGTATTACAAAGCAACTGTTCTCAAAACAGCCTGGTACTGGCACAAGAACAGACATATAGACCAATGGAATAGAATAGAGAATCCAAACCACTATCCTCAATTAATATTTGACAAAAGAGGCATAAACATACAAAGGAGTCGAGGCAGTCTCTTCAATAAATGGTGTTGGAAAAATTGGACAGATACATGTAAAAAAATGAAAATAGATCACCAACTTATACTATACACAAAAACAAACTCAAAATGGATAAAGGACTTAAACATAAGACAAGAAACCATTAAAAATACTAGAGGAATCCATAGGCAGCACAATCTCAGACATATGCTGAAGGAACTTCTTCACTAATACTGCTCCTAGGGCAATGGAAGCTAAAGAAAAAATAAACAAATGGGACTACATCAAAATATAAAGCTTTTTCACAGCAAAAGAAACCATCAACAAAACAAGAAAGCCCACTATATTAGAGAACATATTTGCAAATGTTATCACTGAAAAAGGTTTAATCTCCAACATCTACAGGCAACTTATACAACTTAATAAAAGGAAGATTAATGATCCTATAAAAAATGAGCAACAGACTTAAATAGAACCTTTTTGAAAGAAGACAGAAGGAAGGCCAAAAGACATGAAAACATGCTCAAGGTCACTAATTATCTGAGAGATGCAAATCAAACAACAATGTATCATCTCACATGGTAGAAGGGCAATTATCAACAAATCAACAAACAAGTGCTGGTGAGGATGCAGAGAAAAAGGAACCCTCGTGCACTGCTGGTAGGAATGCAGACTGGTGCAGCCACTATGGAGAACAGTATGGAATTTCCTCAAAAAACTAAAAGTGGAATTCCCATTTGACCCAGTAATCCCACTTCTAGGAATATATCCCAAGAAACTAGAAACAATCAGAAAGGATGTATGCATCCCTATGTTCATAGCAGCACAGTTCAGCATAGCTAAGATTTGGAAACAGCTTAAATGCCCACCAGCAGATGAGTGGATTAGAAAACCAAGATACATCTACACAATGGAATACTATATTGCTATAAAAAAGAAGGAATTCTTTCCATTTGTAACAGCATAGATGGACCTGGAGAACATTATGTTAAGTGAAATAAGCCAGTCAATCAAAGAAAAATACCACATGATCTCACTCATTTATGGAAAATAAAGAACATTATAACATGATGAACAAAAAGATAGATGCAGAGGCAGTAAAGCACCGAACAGACTGTCAAATTACAGTGGGAAGGCTGGGAGTGTTGGGAAGGGGAGGGGAAGAGATCAACCAAAGGACTTGTATGCATGCATATAGCACGGCCAGTGGACATAAGACAGTGGGCGGGTGGGATGAGGGCATGTGATAGGGGTTGGGGGAGGCTGGGAGAAGGTCAATGGGGGAAAAAAAAGGAGGTACATGTACTACTATATGTAATACTTTAAACAATAAAAAACAAAAAACACAAGGAACCCCCCCCCCCCCACACACACACATCAATGATGAGAGAGTGCTTGATCATCTGCCTCCTGCACACCCCCTACTGGTAAATGAATCTGAAATCTGGGCATGAGCCCTGACCAGGAATCGAACGCTGACTTCCTAGTTCCTGGGTTGATGCTCAACCACTGAGCAACACCAGCCGGGCAGTACCTTAATTCTTAATGTGTTGAATCAATATGACTCAGTATTTCAGAAATGTTTATTTTGCATGCTTGTATGTGAATTTGCTGCCCCTTTGGATGTTCCTGATTGTGTCTGTGTGTTTGTGTTCCTTTTTATGTCTGTGTTATGTTTCCAAGTTGTCTATACTGGTGTGTGTGTATGTGTGTATGCCCTCTGTGCTGTCTCAGGTGGCCCTGTGTGATTATCTGTGTATGTGTGTGTTTGTGTGTGTATGTGTGTGTGTGTGTGTGTGTGTATGTGTGTGTGTGTGTTCTCCTTAAGGTATTGTTGCCATGTTTACAATGTGAGTCTGTGTGAGCCTGGCCATAATCCCTGCACCTGAGTGCCCAGGTGAGCCTTGGTGTGTCTGTCTGTCTCTGTCTTGTGGTATCTGTATAGTTCCCTGTGAGTTTGTGTGTCTGTGCCCCCTGGCAAACAGCTTTAGAGACAGTCTCCCTAAGAGTGACTCTCTGTGGTGAGGGAGAAGAGATAATATGTGCTTCTCCCCCTCCTCACTGGATGAGCCTCCTCTGCCCCAGCTCCTCCCAGCCTGTGATGAACCCCTGGGGGTCCCATCCCAAGTATGGATGAAGGGAAGGGTCGGTTCATAGAACCCCATGCCCAGGTTGGGGAGGGGTTGGAAAAGACTCTGATAGTTGAAAGAAATTAAAGAGTGTGGAGGGGGAGTTTTTAGGGAGGATTCTGGGCCCTGGGAGAAGGGCCAGAAGATTCTGGATCCATGGGAAGGAATGTGTGGGTGGGAGCACATGGGAGATAGCTGAGGGGTAAGACTCCTAGGCCCCTGGCCCCTCCTAGGAACGAGGACTGGGCACTGCTGGAGAAGGCTGGGACAGCCCTGTGGAACTCTGGTCCCTGGAGAGCAGGTCGCTCACTTGCCCACACTGGGCCTAGGCTGGGACCTAGCTGAGGAAAGAGCCTGGGCTGCTCAGAGCATCACT
>PVJN01038340.1:0-20436 GCA_004026805.1 Lasiurus borealis
AAAAAAAAAAAAAAAAAAAAAAAAAAAAAAAAAAAAAAAAAAAGTAAAGGAGTACATTACCACCAAACCAGCAATGCAAGAAATGTTACAGGGTCCACTTTAAGAAAAAGAAAGGAGAAAAGAGAAAATCATAGCCATAAATAAAATAAATCTGGCAACAAATAAAAGACATAGGGTGACTGAGTAGATAAGAAAACATGACCATGTATATGCTGTCTACAAGAGGCCTACCTTAGAACAAAACTTATATACAGACTGAGAATGAAGAGATGGAAATAAAGCTGGTGAGACTTTGGAAAAAAGTTCCAAAAGGAAAAAGAAAAAAAAGCTGAAGTAGCAGACAAAATAATCTTTAGACAAAATATTTATATAAGACAAAATAGTCTTCAAAACAAAGGCCATAAAAAAAAAACACACAAAGAAGGCCACTTTATAATAGTAAAGGGAGTGACGCAATAAGAAAATATAACTCTTGTAAACAAATATGCATTCAATATAGGAGCACCCAAGAACATTAACAAAATTCTTGATGAACTTTAAGGGAATGATGTACAGCAATACAGACATAGAAGGTGACTTTAACACCCACTGGCATCACTGGATAGTTCTTCCAGATTAAAAAAAAAAATAACAAGGAAACAGAAGCCTTAAATCAGATGGATCTAGTTGATATTTATAGGAGATTTCACCCCAAAGCAACAGAACAAATATTCTTCTAAAGTGTATATGGAACATTCTCAAAGATATACCACATATGAGGGCATAAAACAAGTCTATTCAAATTCATGCAGATTGATATAATATTAATCATCTTCTCAGATCATAATGGCATGAAATTAGAAATCAACTACAATAAAAAAGACAAAAACACTCAAATACATGGAGGCTAGATATCATGTTATTAAAACAATGAACGGGTCACCAATTAGATAAAGCAAGAGATTAAAAACATCTTGGAAACAGATGAAAATGAACACACAACCACACAAAACTTATTGAGTACAGCAAAGGTAGTCCTGAGAGGGGAGTTCATAACTCTACTGGTCTATCTCAAAAAATGAGAAAAAAATGATGGATAAACTATCTAACCCTACAACTAAATGAAATAGAAAGAGAACAGCAAGAAAAACTCAAAGGGAATAGAAGGAAGGGAATAATAAAGTTCAGAGAAGAAATAAAGGACATAGAAACTAAAAATTATAATATGAAAGATCAATAAACCCAAGAGCTGGTTCTTTGAAAAGATAAACAGGATTCATGAGCCTCTAGCCAGATTTATCAAGAAACAAAGAAAGAGAACCCAAATAAAATCAGAAATGAAAGAGATTATATAAAAATGGGCATCACAGAAATACAAAGGATTGTAAGCAAATACTATGAACAACTATATGCCAACAAACTGGACAACAGGGTGAATGAGACAATTACTATAAGCATAGAATCTTTCAAAACTCAATTAGGAAGGATCAGAAAACCTGAATGGGACAATAACACTGATGTAATTGAAGCAGTAATTTAAAAACTTCCAGCAAACAAAAGTACTAGACCAGATGAATTTACAGGTGAATTTTACCAAGATTTCAAAGAACTAGCATTTATCCTTATTAAGCTATCCTAAAAAATTCAAAGGAAAGCAATATATTTAAGGTGGTTTTCAAAAAAAAAACACAACACTATATTTTATTGACCTTTTACAGAGAGGAAGAGAGAGGGATAGAAAGCTAGAAACATCCCTGAGAGACACCCATCAGCTGCCTCCTGCACGCCCCCTATTGGGGATGTGCCCGCAACCAAGGTACATGCCCTTGACTGAATGGAACCTGGGACCCTTCAGTTCACAGGCCAATGTTCTATCCACTGAGCCAAACCGGTTTCAGCTCAAGGTGTTTTAAGCAAGCCAACATTATCCTAATACCAAAATCCAGATAAAGACACTTCAAAAAAAGAAAATTACAAACCAATATTTCTGAGAGGGATGTCCGTCTGCCAGTGTACAGTTTGACATCCCCGGTCCTGGATTGGAGAGGGTGCAGGCTGGGCTGAGGGGACCTTTCGTCTATATAATAAAATCCTAAGTGACCATTATGACTGGTCATTATTATGTGCACTGATCACAAGGGGGCAGATGTTCAATGCAGGAGCTGCCCCTTGGTGGTCAGTTTGCTCCCACAAGGGGAGCGCTGCTCAGCCAGAAGCTGGTGAGCACAGTGGTGGTGGAAGGAGCCTTTCTTGCCTCTGTGGCAGCACTAAGGAGCAGTGAGCCAACCTGTAAGGAGCAGGGAGCGGGTTGGCAGTTAAAAGCGAGGGGTCCAGACTGGGCTGACAGACCCCTCTCCCCCACAGTGCATGAATTTTGTGTACCAAGCCTCTAGTTAGGTTTATAAAACCAAACATGTTTAACTGAGAACTGTTTCCTCAGTGGAAACATTGCTATCCACTGGACAATGAAAATCTTTATATTTATGAAATCAGATAAAAGATACCCTAGAAACATATGCCAAATAACTTTCAAGAATAAAATAAATGAAAATCAGTTAAAAAAAATAATACTGCCCTAATCAATTTGGTTCATGGATAGAATGTCAGCCTCTGGACTGAAAGGTCTTGAGTTTGATTCCTGTCAAGGGCATGTACCTTGGTTGCAGGCACATCCCCAATAGGAGGTGCACAGGAGGCAGCTGATTGATGTTTCTCTCTCATTGATGTTTCTAACACGCTATCCCTCTGCCTTCCTCTTTGTAAAAAATCAATAAGATATATTAAAAAATAATCAGTTAATACTGGCATATCTAAAGGAAAAACTGGAGAAAATGTATAAGTGATCTTTCAGCAAAAAGAAAGATTTAAAATGGAAGGTTAAAATTGTCAAAATTAATGAAGATTACCTGTAGCAACTTGCAAGTGGATAAATATAAGTAATATCTCATCTAATAAAAGAGTAATATGAAAATTGACCATGCCTCTACTACACCCACCAGCCATGCCCACCAGCAAATCAGGAGCAAATATGCAAATTAACCAAACCAAGATGGCTATGGCCATAGAAAGAGCGGGAGAGAGGCTTGAGTTGTCCTGGCAATGGAGGAAGCCAAGCTTTCTGCACACCCTGGCTGGCCCAGGCCTATGCTTAAGGCAACAAAGTTTCAATACCTGTGCAAGCAGAAGGCTTGGCTCCACTCCAGGCTACAAAGTTTCAATTGTAGAAGATAAATAAATCCCAGATACCAGGGCCTCTTCTTGGTCCGTTGAAGGGTGTGGTCAGCCGGAAAACCACTACAGGACCCTCGCCCAGGCTACCCCATGCCCCAAGGCAACATCCACCCTAATCCAGGACATCCTTCAGGGTAAACCAGCTGACCCCCACCTGTGCAGCAGGCCTTTATCCTATCTAATAAAAGAGTAATGTGGATTGACCATCATTCCAACACACAAGATGATTGCCCCCATGTGGTCAAAAGATCCTTCCCCATATGGACACAAGATAGCCACCACAAGATGGCCACCAGGGGAAAGCAGTTGTCAGGGACCGGGCCTGCAAGGAAGAGCAGTTAGGGTGATCAAGCCTGCAGGAGAGGGCAATTAGGGGTGACCAGGCCTGCGGGGGAGGGCAGTTAGGGGCAAATAGGCTGGCAGGAGAGCAGTTAGGCATCAGTCAGGCTGGCAGGGGAGTGATTAGGGGTGATCAGTCTAGCAGGCAGAAGAAGTAAGGGACAATCAGGAAGGCAAGCAGGTGAGCAGTTGCCAGCCAGTAGTCCTGGATTGTGAGAGGGATATCCTAATGCCCATTTAGGCCCGATCCTACCTGGATCGGGCCTAAATGGCCCAGATTGGAGAGGGAGCAGGCTGAGCTGAAGGACACCCCCTGTCCCGGCCCATGAATTTTGTGCACTGGGCCTCTAGTCATTAAATAAAAGCAATGTCTTATATACTTGAGATGTATAAATATTAAATTACACAAAAAATTATAGCATATAAGTCAGGAAAGAGTTAAAATGTTTATTTCTTATATCATTTATTAAAAAGAGGAAAGTACTAACTAATGTTAGATTTGATTACTCATGAATACATAAAATATTTAGTATAAACTAAGGCAGACCTAATAGAGAGTAAATATTTCTGACCTAATGAGAAAAAATGTAATATTTCAGAATATTCAGTCATTTTTTATTGATTTTAGAGAGAGAAAGAAGGAGAGAGAAACATCAATGTGAAAAAGAAACATTAATTGGTTGTGTCCTCTACTTATTCTAACCTGGGATGGAACTCACACCTGGGTATGTGTCCTGGAGGGGGATCAAATTCATGAAACTTTGGTGCACACTGGCTAGGGCTTTAGTCATTTTAATAAAAGGAACGACACAAGAGAGAAGGTAAAGGAAGGGAAAGGAAAAGAAGGGAAGGGAAGGGAAGGAGAGGGAAGGGGAGGGAAGGGGAGGGGAGGGAAGGGAAGGGGAGGGAAGGGAAGGGGAGGGAGGAAAACAGTGCAAACATAAGTTTAAATTAAAAAAGACCAGAAATAATATTCAATATGAGTTGACTAAATATGTAAAAGGTAAAGAGTAGGCTTAGTCTATTTAGCTCAGTGGATAGAGCATCAGCCTGGGAACTGAAGGGTCCTGGGTTCTACTCTGGTCAAGGGCACACAACACAATTGCAGGTTTCTCCTTGAGCCTGGGCCCTGGTTGGGGATTATGCAGGAGGCAATCAATCAATGTGTTTCTCTCACATCAATATTTCTCTCCTTCCTTTATTCTTCTACTCTCCCTAAGAAACAATGGAAAAATATCCTGGGTGAGGATTAAAAAATGATAATAATAAAGTAAATAAAGAAATTATTTATTACATAAATAGGCTAAATTTTTAAGAACTCAAAATCTAATATATAATATTCTGTTAGTTGCAAGAAACATATCTAAAAATATTTATCTAATATTATAAAATAAAAATAATTTAGCACATCTAGCACGGCTCAGTGGTTGGACATACATCTATGAATGAAGAGGTCACAGATAGAGTGCCAGTCAGGGCACATGCCAGGTTGTGGCTCAAATCTCAGTGGGGAGCATGCAGGAGGTAGCAAATCAGTTTCTTTCTAATCATTGATGTTTCTATCCAACTCCCTCTCCCTTCCTCTCTAAAATCAATAAAAATATCTTTAAAAAATAATTTATATAGTTCCTAGAGGCTCAGTGCATGATATTTATGCATGGGGGAAAGGAGTATGTATGTGTGTGTGTGTGTGTCCCTCAGCCCAGCCTTCACTCTCTCCAATCTGGGACCCCTCTAGGGCAGTTAGATATCCCTCTCACAATCCAGGACTGCTGGCTCCAACCACTCTCCTGTCCCTAACCACTTCTGTCTACCAGCCTGATCACCCCCTAACCACTCTCCTACCAGCCTAATTGATGCCAAACTGCTTCACTGTTGGCCCAATTGCACCTAACTGCCCTTCCCTGCCAACCTGGTTAACACTAACGGTTCTCCCCTGAAGGCCTGGTTGCTCCTAACTGCCCTCACTGCTGTCCTGTTCACCCCTAACTGCCCTCCAATGCCAGACTGGTCATCCCCAACTGCCCTCCCCTGCTGTCCAAGTCATCCCTAACTGCCTTGCCCCACCAGCCTACTCACCCACAACTGCCCTCCCCTGAAAGCCTCATCACCCTTATCTTCCCTCCCCTGCTGACCTAGTACCCCCACAACTAACCTCCTCTGCAGACCTTGACCTGCCAATTGCCTTCACCTGCAGGCCTGGTTGCCTCCTAACTGCCCTCTCCTGCAGGCCTGGTCCCCCCAACTGCCCTCTACTGCAGGCCTAGTCCCCCCCAAAGTGCCCTCTTATACAGACCTAGTCCCCCCATCTGCCCTCACCTGCTGGCCTAGTTGCCCCTAAATGCCCTCTCCTACCAGTCTAGTCAGCCATAACTGTACTCCTCTGCTTGCATGGTCTCCCCTAATTGCCCTCCTCTGCAGGCCTGGTTCACCCAAACTGCCCTCCCCTGCAGGCCTGATTCTCTCCAACTGCCCTCCAATGTAGGCTTGGTCGCACCCAACTGCCCTCCCCTGAAGGTCTGGTTGCCCCATACTGCATCCCTTGCAGGTCTGGTTAATACCAACTGCTCTCCCCTGGAGGCCTGGTTGCCCCTAACTGTCCTCCCATGCTGCCTGGTCACCTCCAACTGTCTTTCCCTAAAGGCCTGGTCACCCCACAACTGCCTTCCTCTGCAGGCCTTGTCCCTCCACATGGCCCTCCCTGCAGAATTGGTCTCTGCCAACTGCTCTCCCCTGCCTGCCTGGTTGCCCCTAACTGTACTCCCCTGCCAGGCTGGTCACCCCTAATTGCCTTTCCCTGCTGGCATGGTCACCTCCAACTATTCTCTCCTGCAGGTCTGGTCACCCCAAGCTACCCTCCCCTGCTATCTTGATTGCCCTCAACTGCCCTCCCCTGCTGGACATCTTGTGGTGGCCATCTTGGGTCCATGTTGGGGTGGCCATCTTTGACCAGATAGGGGTGATTTTTGTGTTGGAGTGATGGTCAATTTGCATATTACCTCTTTATTATATAGGATATGTAGCAATTCTAAATGAAAAAGAATATAGCTGAATTAATTAGAGAAAAATGGTAGATTGTAAATAATAATATTTATACAAAATAACAATAAGATGCTACAGAGTATTAAAACTCTCTATACACCAGGAAGAATATACCAATTCTAAATATAGATGCATGTTACATTTATCTTCAGATTTTTGTCTTGTCTTTTAGTGGTTTTGCTGCTTATTTTATTTTATTTTTTTTTAATTATTTTTATTGCGTTACATGTATACATATCTTCCCATTGCTCCCACTTCCCCTCCCAGGCATACTGCAACCCCTCTGGTGTCTTGTATTCATTGGTTATGCTTATATGCATGCATACAAGTCCTTTGGTTGATCTCTTATCTACCCCAACTCTCCTTAATCTTTGACAGTCTGTTTGATGCTTTACTGCCTCTGTATCTATCCTTTTGTTCATCAGTTTATAATGTTCTTTATTATCCACAAATGAGTGAGATCATGTGGTGTTTCTCCTTCATTGAGTGGCTTATTTCACTTAGCATAAGGCTCTCCAGTTCCATCCTGGTTGCTGCAAGTGGTAAGAATCCCTTCTTCTTTTTTTCTATTAATATATTTTATTGATTTTTTTTTACAGAGAGGAAGTGAAAGAGACAGAAAGTCAGAAACATCGATGAGAGAGAGACATCGATCAGCCGCCTCCTACACACCCCACAGTGGAGATGTGCCTGCAGGCAAAGTACATGCCACCAACCAGAATCAAACCTGGGACCTTTTAGTCCACAGGCCGACGCTCTATCCACTGAGCCAAACTGGTCTCGGCAAGAATTCCTTCTTTTTACTGGCAGCATAGAATTCCATTGTGTGATGTACCATATTTTTCTGATCCATTCATCTACTGATGGGCACCTAGGCTGTTTCCAAATTGCAGCTATTGTAAATTGTGTTGCTATGAATATAGGGGTGCATAAATCCTTTCTGATAGGTGTTTCTAGTTTGTTAGGATATATTCCTAACAGTGGGATCGCTGGGTCAAATTTCAGTTCTGTTTTTAGTTTTTTTTGGGAAACTCCATACTGTTCTTCACAGTGGCTGCACCAATCTCCATTCCCACCAACAGTGCACAAGTGTTCCTTTGCATACTCGCAAACACTTGTCATTTGTTGATTTGTTGATGATTGCCATTCTGACAGGTGTGAGATGGTATTGGGTTGTTGTTTTGATTTGCATCTCTTGGATAATTAGTGACTTTGAACATGTTTTCATGTGTCTCTTGGCTTTCCTTCTGTCGCCTTTCAAAAAGGTTCTATTTAGGTCCATTGTCCATTTTTTTATTGGATCATTTCTCTTCCTTTTATTAAGTTCTACAAGTTGGCTGTAGCTGTTGGAGATTAAACCTTTATCAGTGATAACATTTGCAAATATGTTCATCCATACAGTGGGCTTTCTTGTTGTTTTGTTGATGGTTTCTTTTGCTATGCAAAAACTTTTTATTTTGCCAAAACCGGTTTGGCTCAATGGATAGAGTGTCAACTTGTGGACTGAAGGGTCCCAGGTTCGATTCCAGTCGTGGGAATGTACCTTGCTTGTGGGCACATCTCCACAGGGGGGTGTGCAGGAGGCGGCTGATCGATGTCTCTCTCTTTCTCATCAATATTTCTGACTTTCTGTCTCTCTCCCTTCCTCTCTGTAAAAAATCAACAAAATATATTTTTTTAAAAAGCTTTTTATTTTGATGTAGTCGCATTTGTTTAATTTCTCTTCAGCTTCCATTGCCTTCGGAGCAGTATCAGTGAAGAAGTTCTTTCCACATATGTCTGAGATTGTGCTTCCTGTGGATTCCTCTAGTATGTTTATGGTTTCTCATCTTATGTTTAAGTCCTGTATCCATTTTGAGTTTATTTTTATGTATGGTAGAAGTTGGTGGTCTATTTTAATTTTTCTGTATGTATCTGTCCAATTTTCCCTACACCATTTATTAAAGAGGCCGTCTGGACTCCATTGTATGTTCATGCCTCCTTTTTCAAACACAGTGGTACCTCGAGATAAGAGTTTAATTCATTCCGTAACCATGAGGCGTGGGAAACTATGAGACACTTGAGTTGCAGTAAACGGGTGGGTCGTGTGCAGCCTGGTCGATCCCCGCCATTACTCCTATCTCAAATATTGCTCATATTTCAAAGCAAAAATCGCTTGCTCTACGGCTCACATCTCAAAAATCTCGTATTTTAGGGCACTCGTATCTCGTGTTACCACTGTATTAATTGAGCATAGTGGTTTGGGTAGATATCTGGATTCTCTATTCTATTCCGTTGGTTTATATGTCTGTTCTTGTGCTAGTACCAGCCTGTTTTGAGAACAATTGCTTCATAATATAGCTTGAAATCTTGTATTGAGATTTCTTGGCATTAATTTTGTATCCTGATACATCGGCGAATTCATTAATTAAGTCAATTAGTTTTGGAATGGAGTCCTTTGTGTTTTGAATGTAAAATATGTCATCTACAAATAAGGACATCATTACTTCTTCTTTTCCAATTTGGATGCCTTTTATTTCTTCCTCTTGTCTAATTGCAATGGCTAATACTTCCAGTACTATGTAGCACAGAAGAGGTGAGAGTGGGCATCCCTGTCTTGTTCCTGTTCTAAATGGTTTTAGTTTTTGTCCATTGAGTATGATGTAAACTGCGAGATATGATCCTTCTATTCCCACCTTGCTGAGAGTTTTTATCAAGAAAGGATGTTGGACTTTGTCAAATGTTTTTTCTGCATCAATTGATATGACTATGTGAATTTTATCTCTCAATTTGTTTATGTGATGTATCCAGTTTATTGATTTGCAGATATTGTACCATCCTAGCATTCCTGGGGTGAATCCTACTTGGTCATGGTGTATGATCTTTCTGATGTACTGCTGGATCCGATTTATTACAATTTTGTTGAGGATTTTGGCATCTATGTTAATGAGAGATATTGGCCTATAATTCTCTTTCTTTGCCTTGTCTTTATCTGGTTTCCATATTGGGTGATGCTGGCTTCATAGAAGGTGTTTGGAAGTGTTCCTTCTTCTTGAATATTTTTAAATAGTCTGAGGAAGAGAGGTTTTAATTCTTTTTGAATGATTGGTTAAACTCTCATGTGTAGCCGTCTGGTCCAGGGCTTTTGCTTCCTGGAAGCTTTTAGATGACTGCTTCAATTTCTTCCATAGTTATTGGACTATTGAGCTGTTTAGGTTCTTCCTGATTGAGTTTTGGAAGGTTATATTTTTCTAGGAATATCTCCATTTCTTGCAGGTTGTTCAATTTTTTGGAATGAGTTATTCATAGTATTTTTTAATAATCCTTTGTACTTCTGCAAGGTTAAACATTACCAGAAAACATGGGAAGATGTAAACGCAATCCCCAAAGGAAAGAAAAAGAGGAATCACCAGAAAGGAAGTTAGATGAAATTGAAGTGACCAGCCTTTCAGAGAAAGAGTTCAGAGTAATGGTTTTATGGATGTTTAAATGGATGGAAGACAAATACACACAACTCAATGAGAACTATAAGGAGATGAATGAGAATGTCACCAACATGAAACAAAACGAAGAGGAGATGAAGTACAACATAGCTTCAATAAGGAACACAATGGAAGGCCTATACAGTAGACGAGAAGAGGCTGAGGACCACATCAGTGAATTAGAAGACAAGGTACAAAAAAACACACAAATACAGCAACAACTGGAAAAAAGACTTAAAAGAACAAGAATAGAGCCTAAGGGAGCTTTGGGACAACACAAAACAAAACAACATATGCTTAATTGAGATACCAGAAGAAGTGGAAGAAAAGGAAGGAATAGAAAACTTATTTAAAGAAATACTGACAGAAAATTTCCCTGATATTGGCAAGTAAAAAATATGAAAGTCCAAGAAGTACACAGAGTCCCAAATAAGCTGAACCCAAAAAAATCAATACCAAGACACATCATAATTAAATTGGCAAACACTAACAACAAAGAAAGAATCTTAAAGGCAGCCAGAGAAATACAGAAAGTTACCTACAAGGGATCTCCTATTAGAATAGCAACTGATTTCTCAACAGAAACACACCAGGCCAGAAAGGAATGGAATGAAATATATAAAGTGATGCAAAACAAGGATCTGAACCCAAGAATACTATACCCAGCAAGGCTATCATTCAAAATTGAAGGGGGAATCAGGAGCTTTACAAACAAGAAAAGGCTAAGAGAGTTTATCACTACCAAGCCAATAATGCAAGAAATTCTAAAGGGACTGCTGTAAAAAGAAGAAAGAGAAAGGCAAAAATAAAAACAAAATTAAAAATTAAAAAAAAACAACAACAACTAAGAAACACTATGACAATAGACATGAACTTGTCAATAACATCATTAAATGTAAATGGATTAACTACACCAATCAAAAGACATAAGGTACCTGAATGGTTAAGAAAAAAAGGACCCATACATTTGCTGTCTATAAGAGACCCACCTCAGAGAAAAGGATTCACATAGACTGAGAGTGAAGAGATGGAAAAATATTTTTCAGGCAAATACAAATGAGGAAAAAGCTGGGGTAGTGATACTAATATCTGATAAAATAGACCTCAAAGTAAAGGCCACTACATAATAATAATATCAAGAAATATCAAGAAATAAATATCAAGAAATAAGGAAGGCCACTACATAATAATAAAAGAAGCAATTCATCAAGAAGACATAACTCTAGTAAAAATATATGCATCTAATACAGGAGCCCCTAAATATATATAAATATATATAAATAAATAAATAAACTCCTGGAGGATATCAAGGGAGAGACCGACAACAGTACAATCATAGTAGGGGGTTTTAATACACCACTGACATCTCTGGACAAATCCTCTAGACAAAAAAATCAGCAAAGAAACTGCAATTCTAAATTACTCCCTAGATCAGATGGATCAAATTGATATCTTCAGAACATTTCACCCCAAAGCTACAGAATACACATTCTTCTCAAGTGCGCAGGGACATTCTCAAAAATAGACCACATATTGGGTCATAAGCAAAGTCTCCCCAAATTCAAAAAGATTGAAATCATATTAAGCATTTTCTCAGACCACAATGGCATAAGATTAGAAGTAAACTACAATAAAAACATTCAAACACTTGAAAGTTGAATAGTATGTTACTAAACAATGATTGGGTTATTAACCAGATAAAATAAGAAATTAAAAATTTTCTGGAGACTAATGGCAATAAAAACAACAACAATGCAAATGCTATGGGATACAATGAAAGCAGTGCTGAGAAGGAAGTTTATAGCTCTACAGGCCTACCTCAAAAAAAAACATGAAAAAATGGTAATGAATCACCTAACTCAACAACTCAAAGAATTAGAAAGAGAGCAACAAGAAAAGCCCACTGTGAGCAGAAGGAAGGAAATAATAAAGGTCAGAGCAAAAATTAATGACATAGAGATAAAAAAAAATAATACAAAAATCAACAAAATAAAGAGCTGGTTGTTTGAAAGAATAAAGAAGATTGATTAACCTCTAGCCAGACTCAACAAGAAGCAAAGAAAGAGGACCCAAATAAACAAAATCAGAAATGAGAGAGGGGAAATAACTACAGACCCCACAGAAATACAAAGGGATTAACAAATATTATGAACAACTATATATTCTAACAAATTTCACAACCTAGAAGAAATGGACAGATTCCTAGACAAACACAACCTTCCAAAACTCACACAGGAAGATTCTAAAAATCTGAAGACACCAAAAACTAAGGAAGAAATTGAAGCAGTCATAAAAAAGCTTCCAGCAAACAAAAGCCCAGGGCCAGACGGCTTCACAGGGGAATTTTACCAAATATTCATAGATGAATAAAACCCATTCTTCTCAGACTATTCCAGAAAATTCAAGAGGAAGGAACACTTTCAAACTCCTTCTATGAAGCCAGCATCACCCTAATATGGAAACCAGTTAAAGATAACACAATGAAAGAGAATTACAGACCAATATCCCTCATGAACATAGATGCTAAAATCCTCAACAAAATACTAGCAAATTGAATCCAGCAGAACGTGAGAAAGATCACGCTCTCTAGGATTTATCCCAGAGATGCAAGGACGGTACAATATCCGTAAATCAATAAACGTGATACATCACATAACAAATTGAAAGATAAAAATCGTATAGTCATATCAGTTGATGCAGAAAAAGCATTCAACAAAATCCAACACCCTTTCTTAATAAAAACTTGCTGCAAGGTAGCAATAGAAGGATCATACCTCAACATAATAAAAGCCATATATGATAAACCCACAGCCAACATCATACTCAATGGGAAAAACTAAAACCATTTCCCCTAAAAAGAGAAACAAGACAGAGATGCCCACTCTCACCACTTCTATTTAACATAGTGCTGGAAGTATTCACCATTTCTATCAGACAAGAAAAAATAAATAAATAAAAGTCATCCAAATAGGAAAAGAAGAAGTAAAACTGTCCTTATTTGCAGATGATATGATACTATACATAGAAAACCCTAAAGAATCCATCAAAAAATTATTAGACTTAATAAATGAATTCAGATGATCAAATAGATAGATACAGAGGCAGTAAAGCATCAAACAGTGCGTGAAATTACAGCAGGGAGATTAAGGTTAGGTAGATAAGCGATCAATCAAAGGACTTGTATGCATGCATATAAGCATAATCAATGAACATTGACACTGGGGGGGTTGGGTTATGCCTGGGAGGGAGGGGGAGCAATGGGGAGATATGTATAAAATTTAATAAAAAATAAAAATAAATGAATTCAGCAATGTAGCAGGATACAAAATCAACACCAAGTAATCCTTGGCATTTCTATATACCAATAATGAACTCACAGGAAGAGAGACTAAAAGAGCAATGTCATTTACCATCACACCAAAAAAAACAAAAAAAAAAACCTAGTAATAAACTTAACTAAGGAGGTAAAGGACCTATATGCAGAAAACTATACAACTCTAAAAAAAAGATAGAGGAAGACATAAACAGATGAAAGAACATACTATGTTCATGGATTGGCAGAATCAATATCATCAAAATGTCCATTCTACCCAAAGCTATTTATAAATTCAACACAATCCCCAGGAAAATACCAAAGGTATACTTCACAGACCTAGAACGAACTTTCCAGAAATTAATCTGGAATAAAAAAGACCCTGAATAGCTGCAGCAATCATTAGAAAGAAGAACAAAATAGGTGGGATCTCAAAGCCACTGCTCTCAAAACTGCCTGGTACTGGTGCAAGAATGGACACATAGTTCAATGGAATAGGATAGAGAAACCAGAAATCAACCCAAAGGAGGCAGGAACATACAATGGAGTCAAGACAGTCTCTTCAACAAATGGTGCTGGGAAAATTGGACAGACACATGCAATAAAATGAAACTAGAACACCAACTTACACCATACACAAAAATAAACTCAAAATGGATAAAGGACTTAAACATAAGATGGGAAACCATAATAATACTAGAGGAATCCACAGACAGCAAAATTTCCCACATATGTGGAAGGAACTTCTTCACTGACACAGCTCTTCAGGCAATGGAAACTAAAGAAAAAATAAACAAATGGGACTACTTCAAAATAAAAAGCTTTTGCACAGCAAAGGAAACCATCAACAAAACAACAAGAAAGCCCACTATATGGGAAAACATATTTGCCAATGGTATCAATGATAAGCGTTTAATCTCCAACATTTACAGGGAACTCATACAATTCACAAAAAGAAGATAAACAACCCAATCAAAAAATTGGCAACGGATCTAAATAGGCACTTCTCGAAAGAAGACAGAAGGAAGGCCAAGAGACACATGAAAACCTGCTTAAAGTTACTAATCATCAGAGAGATGCAAATCAAAATAACAATGGTGTACCATCTCACACTTGTCAGAATGGCCATCATCAACAAATCAACTAATGACAAGTGTTGGCGAGGATGCGGAGGAAAAGGAACCCTCATGCACTGCTACTGGGAATGCAGACTGGTGCAGCCACTGTGGAGAACAGTATGGAGTCTCCTCAAAAAACTAAAAATGGAACTTCCATTTGACCCAGTGACCCACTACTAGGAATATACCCCAAGAAACTAGAAACTCCAGTCAGAAAGGATATATGCACCCCACTGTGCATAGCAGCACAATTCCCCATAGCTAAGATTTGGAAACAGCTTAAGTGCCCATCAACAGATAATTCCATTAAAAACTGTGGTACATCTACACAATGGAATACTATGCTGCGGTAAAAAAGAAAGAGCTCATACCATTTGCAACAACATGGATGGAGATGGAGAGCATTATGCTTAGTGAAATATGCCAGGCAGAGAAAGTCAAATATCACGTGATGTCACTTATCTGTGGAATATAATGAGTGATATAGGCTGATAATCAAGATCAGATCTAGAGAATCAGAAATATCATCAAAGCATCAAACCTCGGGAAAGTGGGGGTTGGTGGGAATAATGGGGAGAGATCAACAGAGGGACCTTCATACATGCGTATGAGCATAATCATTGGCACAGACAATGGGGAAGGTGTAGCAGGAGAGGGAATTCATACAGTGGTCTCCATAACGTTAAGAGAAATTACTTCATAAGACAAAGATTTTTAAATGAAACTCTGTAACATGAAAATCATTTTGGAAGAAAACAAAGAGAAATTTCCTTTAACCATCATAAGGATCATAATTGAAAGTCAATATATTTGGCCTCTTGAGCTAAGGTAAGTAATCTGTGTTTTTGCCTCCCTGAAATAGTTTATATAAAGTTACAAAAAGAAATTGTCAGCCCATTTGAAATTGAATTGCCATGGCCTAGAGCAAAGAATATCCTTACATGATATTATCCTACAATATCATTTTAATTTTTGATATATCACAACAGCAAATTGTACAACTACCCCAAACAAATGTACAAACTAATTATTTGAAAAGAGGACATGAAAGGATTTAATTCCTTTCAGAGGGAATTGAGGCACTGGGAAGGCACTTGAGCATTCTATATTGGCCCTCTTTCTTCTTTTGCCAAGAGGGACCCTCTTCTCATAAACCAATGGCCCTCAGCTGTAGCCTGAGCTCTCTATTCATGCTGTCTCTTGCCAAATGGTGTGAGCTGGGCCCTCCCTGGAGAAGAAACCGGAATTCCCCGAGATAAGTGAACAGTGCTGGGGCCCTCTGCTGGCAGGCGAGGATATCCCCAAGGCAGATACTAGGTGTAGAGGCCACAGGGGCATAGGCTACCATGGAGACAGAACTGAACCTCACAGCACCCTGCTTGGCCCCTGAGGATGACTGGTTAGCCAGAGAAGGGTAAGATTCCTCTGGGAAGGAATAACCTAAGGCAGGCACAGTCACAGAGGGGCCATCAGGAGAGAACTTGTGAATCAACAGAGGTAGGGCACAGACCCTCACCCCACTCCCCCCACCAACCTTGCAGGGGTCTGAACCTTCACCCCTTCTGAGGGCGGTCTCCTGTCCCCATGGCTCTTTTGTTTCCCATGCTCAGCACAGATTGGGACCCAGGTAACAGACAGAGATGTGGCCTATCTCAGATCAGGATCCAGGTAACAGACAAAAACATGCCAACAGCACCTGCGCTATAGCTAAATTCAGCCTAGCACTAGGAATGCTCAGTGCCAACTCAATGCAAATAAACCTCTCCACTAATATTTACAGGGTAATCTAAGATTATTGGTAGAGTATTAAATTTGACATAAAAGAGTTATCAAGCTTTCAGATTAATTAAATTGACTAACTGAAATAAGTGAAGATCCAAGAAAATTGAAGTGTACTGGACATAAAGCTATTTCTAAAGTATTAATTAAAATTTCTATTGGTAGCTCATCTCATGGTAAAATTGCTTAATATGTAATGAACAGAAAACAGGCATAGTTGTGTGAAAAAAAGTTAAAACTTAAAGTTATCAAGATTGCATTAAAAAAATTTTACCAAATTCTCCATCAATCAAAAAAAAAGGGGGGGGGTAGGATAATAGCATGTAAGGAAAAATATCTAGTAAGTAAATTACATTTAGAAAATTTTCACTTTAGAAAATTAATTTCCATTTATAATGCTAACAGCAAGACACCCATGAAAAACACACATGGTGTCAAAATAAACCAAAGGAAAAGCAGGTAGGCAAAAGTTTAAAGGACCCCAAGTCAATTTTACAGAAAAGATTCATATATTAACTCTTGGTTGAGAATATATTTATATACTTTCAGAAAACAACTCCAAGACCAAGTAGACTCCTGCAACAGAGAGGAACTGACAGTTCTGCGCCAAACACAAAGGCAAGAGGAGAAACAGTCCAGAGATGGAAGACGCTGACTACGCCTTGCCATGTGAGCAGTTAGTAGCTGAGCATCGCTACAGGATGCCTAGGACCAAACCAGAGAGGGTCGGACCAGCATTGCCACCATCTGTTCAGTATCCAGATACCATTGATGACATGTACACATAAGGAACTGTCTGACACTGAAACTGGGACTCAAAACTATCAGACATTGAAATTGGGACTCAATCATTTTTCTTTTGCTCTGGTGGGTTTATTTCTAGCCTACAGGGGCAAGGTTTTTTTAAAGACAAGAAACAGGGTGTGGAAGGAAGAAAGCAGACTCAGAGTCAAAGAAGCAATGAACAGACTGTCATGCTACAGTGGGAAGGCAGGGGAAGTTGGGGAGGAGGGGCCTATAGGAGATCAACCGAAGGACTTGTGTGCATGTGTGTGTAGGCATAGCCAGTGGATACAGGGCAATGGGGGAAGTCGGTGGGGGTTATGGAGGCTGATGAGGGCATGTACTGGGGGGTGGGAAGGGCTATAGGGAGAAAATAATAATTAGTTAATTAATTAATTAGTTAAAAAATTTAAAGGAGTTGGAAAATTAATAAGCACCCACATCAACAAAGTAGAAATTAAAATAAATGCAAAGTAAGTAGAAAGAAAATAAGCATAAGAATAGAAATGAAATAGAATATACACATAAGATAGTATTAGCAAAATAATATGTTTTCTTAAATGATCAATAAAATTGATAAACATCTGAGATTTATTAAAAAAGAAAATGTAAAGAATGTAGAGTGTCATTATTAAACATTATAGTGACATATTGATGATAAGAAGTTATAAATAATCTGATTTAAATAAAATTTAAATCATAAATAAAATTATTTATCCTGCCTATTAAAGGAGAATATTAAGAATACACAATTTTGACACTTTGATATATATATATATATATATATATATATATATATATATATATATAAACATTAAAGAAAAAAGAAAGATATCTTCATAGAAAGGGGATTCAAAAATAAAAGGATGTCAATTCTACTAAAATTGCTGTATAAATTTAATGTTCCATAAATAAAAGTCAAACAAGAATTATCATATATTTTGAATGTAAAACTTTAAAAATATATGTTTAGGGTTATATTTTTTGTGGCAAAACCAAAATGATAACAAGAGAATAATTCAGGACAGTGGTTTTCTTTGGATGAGAAAGGAGGATATGACTAGTGCAAGGTTAAAAAGGGGTTCAAAGGGATTGGCAATGTTCTATTTCCAATTAGTTTGTGGTAATCATACATTAATTTTTGAAATTGTGCTTTAAATTTGTACATACACATTTAATACATTTTGTCTGTGTGGTATTTTTGTAATTGGAATCTTACTTAAATGACTAAACCATAGTATCTTATATAATCCTATATAATAAAGAGGTAATATGCAAATTGACCATCACTCTAACACACAAGATAGCCACCACCATGTGGTTAAAGATGCCACCATGAGATGGCCAGCAGGGGAGGGCAGTTGTGGGCAATCAGGCCAGAAGGCGAGGGAAGTTGGGAAGGATCCAGGCCTGCAAGGGAGGGAAGTTGTGGTAAGTTTGTAGGGGAGGGTGAGTGGGGGTGACCAGCCAGCAGGGGAGAACAGTTAGGGGTAATCAGGCCAGCAAGGAGGGCAGTTAGGGGTGACAATGCCAGGAGGGAAGGGCAGTTGTGGGCAATCAGGCCAGCAGGGGAGGGAAGTTGGGAAGGATCCAGGCCTACAAAAAAGGGAAGTTAGGGGCAAGTTCATAGGGGAGTACAGGTGGGGGTGACAAGCCAGCAGGGGAGAAAAGTTAGGGATAATCCGGCCAGCAAGGAGGGCAGTTAGGGGTGATGAGGCCAGCACGGGAGGGCAGTTAGAGGCAACCAGGTCTGCAGGGGAGAGTAATTGGGACGACCATGCTGGCAGGGAGGGCAGTTAGGGGCAATTGGGCTGGCAGAGGATCAGTTAGGCATAAATCAGGCTGGCAGGAGAGTGGTTAGGAGCAATCAAGAAAGCAGGCAGATGAGCAGTTGGAAGCCAGAAGTCCTGGATTGTAAGAGGGATGTGCGACTGGCCGCTTAGGGATTTGGGCCTAAATGGGCAGTTGGTCGTCCCTTGAAGGGTTCTAGATTGAAGAGGGTGCAGGCTGGGCTGAGGTGACAACCCCCCTTCCCCACCACCATGCATGAATTTTATGTACTTGGCCTCTTGTTTTAATTATAAAACTGTATAAATTGTAAGATCTTTATACTGTATTGACATCTACATACATGTTAATATCCTTGATGAAACTGAATTCTAAACATTTTTTTTCAAACTTTGACTATTGCAAGTGGAAATATTCTCACTTAAAAATGGTAGCAATTTTTTGCCTTTTAGGAGTTGGAGACCTGGATTTTTCTCTGAGACACACTGTCTGTTTTGAAATAAATGTCCTTGAGTACATCATTTGGATTTCTGTAAAGGAAATATTCACCCAATATTAGTGGAAAAGAATCAAACAAAATGGAGAAAATTATTACAGAGTCAGCTGGATAAATTAATACTTAATGTTGATTAGTAATTGGGTGTTTAGTTCCAAATAAAATTTTGATTTGTCATACTTTTGCATTACTGTGTGCATTAAAAAAGGATTATAAAACATTGGCTATTAGTAATCTTCTAAAGCTTTTTGAAACTATGCAAGGTTTTGTATTTTTATGCATTTTCCAAATATTTTCCAAGAACATATTATTGTGACTGTAAGAAAAAAAGAACTTTGAACTAAATTGCAGAGTACTGCATAGAACATAAACTCTCACTGTGGCTTGAACAATGATGAGTTCAGGGAGATGATAACCCTCTTTATCCAGATTCTTGACTTGTGTTAGCCACCACATCATCTTTTTACTTGTATTGATCTGGTAGTCAACCTGAACACATATTTTTTTAGATAGATTGCTGTTGAGATCAGATTGGCACAAGAGGTTTGTTAACTTAGATTTGTGTTCTCAGCTATTTAGCACATTTCAGTAGAATAATACACAACTGGATGGCCTTGACTCCTACTTAAGATTGAAAACACTTAAAACTAGTCCTTGAAACTTCACTTCATCTCAAAAGCCCTCAGCTCTACCATCTATGTTTACCCTTATCTAGACTGAGGAGCCCTAACCAGCTTGGCTCAATGGATAGAGCATCAGCCTGCAGACTCAAGGGTCCCAGGTTTAATTCAGGTCAAGGGCATGTACCTTGCTTGTGGGCACATCCCCAGTAAGGGGTGTGCAGGAGGCAGCTGATTGCTATCTCTCTCTCATCAATGTTTCTACCTCTCTATCCCTATAGAGATATCCCTCTCTATCCCTATCCTTTTCTATTTGTAAAAAATCAATAATAATAATAATAAAGAACAGACTGAGGAAAAATATTGTTCCTTCAATTATCTTAAATGTCTCATACATTTTAAATAACTTTCTGTTCCATAGTTTGAGTCACTACGGATGTCTAAATCTCCTTTATTATTATAAAGGTAGCCCCCAAATCCCTCCCAC